>JBBPKK010000404.1:0-26195 GCA_038089215.1 Tylopilus vinaceipallidus
AAAAACGGACGTAACATTATATATGCGGTCGACAACTGAACATCGGGGAAGACGCGGAGGGTCCCTTGTGTTGGCGCTATCTCGCTGACAAACCAATCATCGGATTAGTGAGTGGTGTGAGGATGTCATGGAGACCAACGGACCTCATGGCCATCCATCCCTGCCAGGACCTGAATACGCTAGTTTGTCCTCTCTGCCCATACAAGAGACGGCGGGCGCGAAGGCGGTGCTCGAATTCGTAAGGATCATGTTGGCGCCAGTTGCCTGCAAAGATGTCGTCATAGCAGTGACTGAACTCTTTGTCCTCCCATCGTTCAATCGTACCGCCTAGGGACGATTCAGCATGTTATCAGGGGATGCAAGAGTTGACATGCCGTCGATATGAGGTGGCAGCCAGCTCCAGTTACTACCGGGCCGGCGAATGCGGAAGCGATCAGCATATACCAAAGGCATTGAGAGGTCTACGCCTTCGAGTTCCTTTCCTGACCGGACATAGTATAGCTTGCTCAGCCAAGCAGTGGCTTTCAAGACGTTGGGATGTGCGCGAGCTTGCACTTGCGGGCGCGACCAGCTGAAGAGCTGATGAGTACGAAGAATGATAGCGGATAAAAAATGACGCACTAGGACTGAAAAAATTCCTTGCTGTGCTCAGGGAAACCTGTCCGAAGAAAGGTCAAGGAATATGTCGATTACACAAGTACAGGAATTCAACCTCCTATGTGAGGGTTTTTTCTGATGAACTCCTCAATCTCCGTCTTCCAACCAGAGACTATCTTGGAATCTACAATATTGTGAATGATGACCGAGCCTTTGCGTTTGATGACGTCGATCTCTTCGGGGGTCAACTTTTCCAAGTCTGAAAAGTCGACCTGGGCAATGTACTATCATCGATGATTTCAGCGAGGAGTCTCAGACATGAGTATCAATGTCCAACTCACATCAGCACGAGCGTGTGCGATTTCGGCAGTGCGCTTAGCGAGTTCAGAAAGGAGGTCATTCCAGGATTCGGTGAGGCGCTCTTCCGATGTCGCTGACACGAGCTCGCGCTTAAGATCGCGAAAACGGGAGGGCCATTCATACGAGTCCGACATGGCAAATAGGAGTGATCCGATCCTGCTAGGAGAATGCACACTAATTCAACGAGCTGCCAGCCTTCCTGTGGTCCTGTTTTTATCCACGACAAATCTCGCTTCCGGGGCGGTTCCTACTCGGGTGGCAATAAATGGGGTTACAGTGCTTATCCAATTTGAGTCAAACAATGAACTCTCACCTAAGCCCCACCCAAGTCCCAAGCGACGGCAACATAGCGTAATGATTCTCTTTTTCGAGACTAAAACGAACCAATTCCAAACAGCGCTCCGCAGCCAGTTCGAAAATACTTTGCCCAAACTGAGTATAAACCGTCGGTACTACGGTCCAGACCACAGAATGGGCTGCTTCTTTGGTGTTCAAAGGGGTGAAAGTAGGCAAGTTTGGGCCATGTGATGAATGATGTCCGTGATAGCTTGGCGGTGGCGACCACATCAATTGTAAGCAGCCCCAGTGGCTGGCTCTATTTCGAGTTAGTTCTGGAAAGCCCATACACATATGAGGAAGCGCGATCCTGCGAGTGGAGTCAACATCGTTGATGCAATGGACGACCCGGTGAAGGGAAGGGAGCACGAGCACGTGATGAGAACGCAGGGTGGGTGGTCGTCTCGCTCACGCACCTCGTCAGCGGGCGTCCTGAATGACAACAGCTTTCTCTTGAACTCAACCAGATGTCGATGATCTCATCAGCGAGACGGTAGAAACGACTGCCCCCGAGACCCTTTTAATGCAATAGGACTTCAACTGGACCATCCGAACGAGCTTGGACCCGAAAGTCGGGTATTGGAACGAGAATACCCCACAACCACCTTGCTGATTGTGGCATCGTCTGTTGGATTTCCCGGCCAGCTGTAGCCTGCGGTTGGATCGGTAGACGGGTGGCCCATTGTGCATCAGTTTCAAGAGTTCGGGAGATCGATCTGTTCATTACCAATAATCCTTGCGCGCGAGTCCATCTCGTTCCAAGTGCCTGGCGCAACGCTATCGACGGAGGTATCGTTCACGCGGCCTATGTTTTAGTGTTTAAAGCTTCAGCTTGAGACAGTGACCACTGATATCGATATTGGCAGCACTGTATGAGCATTATGGACGCATTTACTGACAAATGAGACGCGATTCTGTCGGAATGGTGCGCGAGGAGCGTGAGAAAGAAACCGAGTACGAGTGCAGTTCGTCAGGCAGACTTAGACGGACAATGATGGGGCTGCGACAGGAAACGTCTCTGTTCTATGGAGACGCTAGGTCCCGTCCTACATACGGTAGCAGGTTTATTGTACTACTAGTCATCCAAGACATGGAGGGCAACTGTCTCGCACTATGTACCACCTTATGTAAGTGGTCACGTGCTTGGTGTCGGCTCAACAGGATTACTGTAATGACCCGGGGCAAGTAGATGGTACTTTATTACTATTTTGCTATAGGAACGCACACGACTCAGGCTGACATACACCTACTATGATTCAGGATCATTTTGCATGCTCTTAACTCCCGAAAACGCGGCTTGGTGGGTTGCTCTACGGTCCTCGCGTATCGCACCCCTGGCCTCATACACGCACCCCTATTCTGGTCGGATGTGACGGTCTGTCCCCCTGCGCAGCTATTCTAATCTTCATTCTCATGCCCTCGTGGGCTAAGAGCTTTCCGCACTCTCACTTCCCCACACTATATTTGAGACCGCGATTTCGGAGGTGACTAAAGGTGTACGTCCTGCTCCCCTCACTGACACCTGATGCTCATGATCAGGGAGATGCTGATCGTAAGGGTAGCTCCTTCCCTTGACGGCATGCCTACTATTTCCAGGTGGTACCCTCCCTGAAGCAATGGCTTCTTAGCATTACAGAGATATCCCCTTGCAACCACCCATGGGTACCGAAGTATACGCTCCATAAATAATAGACACCATTGATAAGCTGGTGAACTGTAGCCACATGCGGGTCAGTCACCTTCTACTCGTATGAGGCAGGACCGATCATGTTCCAGAAGGGCGGCTTTCTCTTTGTTTTCTTGACTGCGTTAGGCCATGTCTCGTCAGATCCTGTGCAGGTGCGCTTAACACCCGCAATCAACCTCGATAGCACAACTGTGACAGGCATGACATCGGGTTCTACCAACCAGCCTTTGGGTATCCCGTTCGCCCAAATTCCGTACGTCAATCGTGCCAAACTCGCCAGATTCTGTTGTGTTTGAGTTCATCTAATTATGTGACCGACTTGCTCTTCCCCTCCCCCTGCTTTCTCACAACAGGACAGGAAACCTTCGTTTCCAGTCACCCTAGCCATTACCGTCATACAACACTAGTTTCTCCGCAACGGAGTACGGTCCCACGTGCCCTCAACAAGAAGTTGGCCTATCGCTTCCATCTGGTGTCCCCGGAGATATTATAGACGTTTTAACCAATATAATTTACAGCACCATCATGCCTTCTGCAGAAGACTGTACGTATTTTGCGTCACCCATCACGTCTTTGTGTGTGAAACTGATGGAGTAATGTTTGCGCGGGTCTGACATTAAACATGGTGACTCCCGCTAGCGTAACTGCTACTTCCATGTTACCTGTAATGGTGGTGAACAATAACCATTTCACATCTCTTATCATTCTCGCTGAGTGAATCCTTTTAATAGTGGATCTTTGGCGGTGGAACCGAATTTGGTGGCACTGATGCGTGGGTTCTTTGTTTCTAAACTTGAACGACAAGGCGCTCGTACACAAATGCACGAAGAATTCCCCGATTGTGGTTGATCACTGCCTGGTTAGCATTTGGGTTTCTGGCTGACCAAGAGGTGAAGGATGCTGGTGTTGGAAAACTGTGTCTTCAAGATTGTACGTGCCCTTCTCCTTCACGTTTCTGCATGTTTTCTGACCTGTCACACATTGTTCCAGGTCAGAATGTCTGACTCCTCAATAGGTACGAAAATACATTAATGCGTTTAGGGGAGATCCTACCAAGGTTACCATGTAAAAGAATCTATCGGGCTTTTCCACCCTTTTGTTGACATAGTGCAATCTAGCTAAGGCGAAAGCGCCGGCGCTATTTCTGTAGCCTTGCACATGATAGCAAATGGAGGTAATGTGAACGGTCTTTTCCGTGCTGCGTCCATGGAAAGTGGTTCACCCATCCCTGTGGGTGACATCGCTCATGGTCAGCCATACTATGATGCTCTCGCGGCGGAGACAGGGTGTCCTAGTGCTACAGATACGTCGCAGTTCTTGCGCGAGGCATCATATGAAACATTATTGAATGCAGTGAATCAGTCTGCCAGGATATTTGCGTATCAGGTACGTTGGACTGCTAGAAGGGCCCAAGCATACGAGAAAGTAACTGATGGATTGTATACTTCCATACGCACTGGTCAAAAGCCACTCGTATTGGCGTGGTGACTATTCCTGACGGCAAACCCACAGGAATTGATTCAGTAAGGATTTGTTGCAGACGTACCGTTCATCGACGGTATGTTTGATATTCGCACTTTCCCCCCCTCCCTTGGCATCTCATGGGTCACTGCTGTGGCTCATATACATAGGCGATTGCAACGATAAGGGGACATCGCTCTCGCTCTCGACTCTCAATATTACGCACGCTGATGATAATATACTTGAGTTTAACTGACACTACTGATTCAGGAGAGACACACAACTCGAAGATTATCTCCATAAATACTGGCTTTCGAATGCATCGAGCACCACCCTCGAGCAATTAATGGCGTACTACTCCTCCGAATCTACCCGGGGATCTCCATTCGACACAGGTGATCTGAATGCACTCTCACCGCAATTCAAACGGCTGGCTGCGTTCCAAGGTGATGCCATGCTCCAAGGCCAAAGGTGGTTCTTCTTGCAGAATCGGTCCGGGAAGCCGAATATTTAGATGTATGGTACGTGATGCACTGGCACTTATCGTACCTGGGCTTCTGTTTTCCCGCGATAGTGAGCAAACAATTGAAGGCGGCGCCTTTCTTCCGTTCTGTCAGCTCAATATCGTCATCTTGCTTCTCGTTCGTGCGCTCAACTTTGTTAATTTACACCAGCTCCATGCATCTGATCTACTGAACGTTTACACTGGTTCCGATGTGGGCCTTACTTTGTCCGTCTCGTCACGAACCTCGGTTCCAACGTGGGGGAGAGCACAGACTTGTATTGGCCCCAGTACGATACGACAACAAATCAGACAATGCTGGAATTCTTGGACAGGCTGGTGCCACAAGCGTTGACAACTGATACGTATCGCACCGAGGCGATGGCATAGTTGACGAACGTCACGCTGGCGAATCCCCTGTGAGACAAAGAAGTGTGCGAATGGGACATGAATCTGGCCCGTTATCGGGTGTCGAATGGGCGGCGTATCAATACTAACAAAGGGACTGTCGTTCGGACGGTTACGCACTGGTGGGGTTAGCCCGTCAGAACCGCGGCTTGAAGGCGGGACCAAGTAGTAGGAAATGAAATGTCGAGCGGGCGTATCAGTATCATGGAAGATGTTACAAACGGAAATTCGAATCCGCAGCCTAGATGTCAATAACGGAGATGGGCTGGCACCGCCCGCGGCGACCGCTCTCTGCCCGTAAGATGCTCATCTGATGGAACATGACACATCCGAACAATGCACGGTATACGAACCAGGCCAAGCTGGGGACGAGGCGCACCACCGACCTGCCCAAGTTCAAGCGGAAATGATCTCCCATTCAGTGAAGAGTCTACAAAAGTTTAGTAAGATTCGACAGTGCTGTATCACATAAGCAAGCACAATCACGACGCCCAGTTGATCAAAGGTTACCTTTTTCACTCACCGCCCGATGATTGTGTCACCCCATCATCGAATCCTTCAAACCAATCTTGTACATAGTATATAGCAGCCAAACCATCTTTTTTGGCATTGGTTTCCACTTGTGGACATGATGGCAGCAAACCTCGAGTCGGGTTGGCACATCATGATCGTCTCAAAGCCGGCCCCTGTCAAATGCTTAGACTATAATTGAAAGGGAACCGCTACTGTACGGCAGATTGTCCTGCTCAAGGGATTTCCATCATGTCGCGGATAAATTAGCTTGTTTCGACGCCGATTGTTGACCGGCTGACCCTCCACGGTGCGTCGGTGCCGGGTTCCAACTTGGAACCAGGACAAGCGATCTACATTTTCAGCGCCCGAGGGTATTCGAGTTACCATACAACTTTAGCCTTTCCGCCGCGGCATACGGTCCCGCGTACCGTCCACCGATGATTTGACCGACTTGCTTCGCAACATCATTGTTTCTTCTACGGAGGGTTGTATGTCCGGGCCTCCCCTCGCCAGTCCGAGGCAAAGGCGCGCTCTTTTATCAGCAATATACACAGGTTTGACATTGAACGTGGTTACCCCTGACGTTGGACGCTGCGTAGGGGTACAAATGGCCTGAAATTGTCCCAAGTTTCGCGCCCTCCGAGTCGGTTCTCATCAAGCAAGGATCATGAATAGAGGCGTATTTGGGTAGGGTGATGCAAGGGTGTACATCTTGTTATCATTGATCCTATGTACGCACAAGAACTCAGGTGGGACAGCATCGTCATTGTAGAGAGGGGAATCTTGCCTGGCGCTTGCCGTAGACACCGGCATGAACTGGTGGTGGGCATATATGTTCACGCGCATGGCGTGTGAATGCGCCCGAGCCTGTCTGGCACACGATTGATGGCAAACCATCCACAAGGATGGCATCATTCGATGCGGGCAATCTCAATGGACTCCTACATTTCATACGACCGACTGCATTTCGGGAGGTAAGCAATTACGACGCTTGTGAGCACAGTGAGCAGTGAGCAAACGGGACAAGCCTAGTGACACTGAGCGCAAGTGTCTCGTGCGGTTGCGTTGGCGATGCAGTATGCGCGCACATCTTCCCTTCTTTATGTCTACAATGTATTAGATTCCCCCGCGAATAAAGGGGTGCATAGCGCAGTGGTAGCGCGCATGCTTTGCAATGGCTTACATTACTGTAAGCGAATGTGTATGAGGTCCAGGGTTCAATCCCCTGTGCATCCATGCCTTTTTGCTTCCCCTAAAATCAGAACTGTCAATATCAAACCCTAAACAAGGACTTTACTTTTTTGAAGAGTCGTTACTTTGAATCTGATGTGACCTGAGACTCGCATGGCATGCGCCTCATTCTCTTGTACAAAAATACTTTTTATTGTGCGATGTGCTTGTTCAAATTCCCCACTCCCTTTTGTCTAGGCTGTGTCACGGGTGGGATGCACATGAGGACTGTCCGAGGATCAAAGACACTCATGTCCCGGAGCGGGGTTCTAAGCAGGTGTATTACGCTGAAAGTGTACGGTAAGCGCATGGCTCTGTTCCGGTCAAACGCGCCTCGATGGGGGGACGCTAGGCATGTACACGGCAGGGATCAGCTGTTCTCCACATCTACGCATGCGTCGTTCGAAACATTGGGTATCGTGTCCTGGTCTATATTGTCATTGATCATGCCTTCCTTGATCTCCGCGGACTGCGCGGTCTCGGCCAGCGTCTCACCATCGCCATCGACCGGTGGAGGCGGGTCGTCCTCCGGATCCGGGTCGGTCAGCGTTAGCGTCGACCCCTCGGCATCGTAAAAATCGTGCAGCGTCAATGGACGCATAGTGAATCCCTAGCACCGAGAGAAAAGGATGAGGGAGACGTGTGATGCGGTGCAGAGCAGCAGGACGTACTTCGTCCCCGACGCGCTTGATCGCCTCCTCGTCGTGCGCCATCTCGCGCATGCATTCGCGCACGGGCACCATGGCGGCGTTCCTGCAGAGCTCGCGCAAGTCCGAGCCTGAGAAGCCGGTCGTCTTGGCGGCGAGCAAGTCGAGGCTCAACGACGTGTCGAGCTTGGTGTCCTTCAGCATCTGTCGTATTCACAGGTCGGTCTCAACTGATGGAAAAAGTGGAACGAGGGCCGTACCAGGGATAGGATCTTGAGTCGTTGCTCGGCGTTCGGTAGACCGACCGCAAATCGTTTCGGCATGCGCCGCAAAATGGCGGGATCAATGTCCATGGGCCGGTTCGTCGCGCCGAGAACCATGATGCGGTCCTCTCCCGACGTCAATCCATCCCACGACCTACATCATCCAAGTTCCAGTGAACGTGTCAGCCCAGAAACCGCGCAGAGGAAATGTTGGCGTACGTCATAAACTCGGCCTTGATCATGCTCATCACTTCGTGGTCGTCCGTCCGTCGCTCCCTCAAAAACGTGTCAATCTCGTCAACAAAGATGATCGTCGGTTGCATCTTTCGGGCGAGACTGAAGAGCCCTGCAACGAGCTTGTTGGATTCCCCAAACCACTTGTTGGTCAGTACGGATGCAGGAATATTGATGAACGTGGCTCCCGATTCCTTGGCAAGGGCACGTGCGAGCATGGTCTTACCGCATCCAGGAGGTCCATAAAGAAGAACACCTTTAGGAGCGCTGAGGAGCGAGGATGAAGCCGTGAAGAGGTGCGGGTACATCAATGGATATATAACGGATTCACGGAGGGAAGCAATGATTGGATCGAGGCCCCCGATGTCTGCATCATGAAAGTCAGTTGACTCGATCATGGCGAGCGAACGCGGGCGAAGGCAGAGATAACTACCCACCTTGAAAACGTATTGGGATATCGTCGGGGCATACGACTTCTTTTGATATGGACACTAGAAAGACTGTATTCGGTATCCGTGTCATATTCACAACGAAAATCTGCGCACACTCGTATTCGTCCAATTTCAATCCCTTCTTCCCCAACTTGGCCAGTATTTGCGCGCGATTTTTCTCTGTTCTCTTATCCACTTGATGTTGGCCAAATAACCACTGCAAACAGGCGGTACAAATGCGCAAGCGAGGCATTCTGAGAATACTACCAACGCTACACAGAGGGGAACAAGTACGTACGCGGTAGGCGTACAGCCCGGCAACCTTCGGAATGTACACCATGAATGACAAAGTCGATTAGAATTCGCAACCAGACGACGGTTTTGCTATTGACAGACCTGCGTCACTATTATTAATGCAACTATGAACATCGAGTGTGTCAGCGTCCGGACAATGAAAAGCGAAAGAAAGCAAAAAAAGACGGCGCACCATTGATAACAAGTCGTCTCGTGGTTGACTGGGATGACATGTTGTTGGAGTGCAAGCTGAATCCCTACAATGAGGGCGCGCGGAATACGTTATATATGTACGCTGCTGTCCGAAAAAGGTGGAGGTCGTCGAATGCTTTCCCAGTCGGGCGCCGGCAGAGACGATGAACTCGTGGCCCACAATCCGGATCAGGCAGTTTTTGACGTAAATGGCCGACAACGACTTCTTCCGAAAATGGAATTTTTGTTCTCCTGCACGATCATGTTACTCATCTGTGCGTCAGTCTCAAGATATGGGTGGGCCCCTACACTAATCAGTCGGATATCACGCCACCATCGGAGACCGTGCACTGCCAGAAAGCCTTATCTCATCGAGAAAATTCTTGTGGCCTCTTATGGCCGAACAGCGCTAACGACTTGGACGTGTCCACAGGCACCTACTATCAATAACATGTGCTTGAATTTCTGAGATCGCTTGAATAGGAACTCAGGATCGCACGTCAAATCACGCCGACAGGCGTTAATCCACAGGATGTATCTTTGAGCGCGCTCGGCGCCTAGTGAAGCACGGGGAATTACACACAACTGAAAAGGTACTTAAGTAAAGCTAAGCGTTTGCTCTTTTCACAGTAACATCCTCTTCCTGTCCGCTTTCGTGACATCATCTTTGCAGACATGTATATACCCGACACCTCTAAAACCCTCGGTAGTCGATCCATTGCCTCCTTCGACAAATCCAGCTTCACGCTCGATACTTCCGGTGTTGCAGGTTTCTTTGGTGGGACTGAAGCTGTGTCCGCAATGGCCACAGTCCACATCTGCAAAAATAGGAAGTGGTGGGGTTGGTATAACTCGCCTGGATCATATGAGGTAGCCAAGCGCTATGGCCTTCTCACAAAATTTGGCTTCTTCTTTGGGGGTGGTCATAACGATCCGGCAGAACTGCTCGCCCTATTCGAGCTAGATGGTCACAAAGGTCCCCAGTTCCTTCGAATCCACTCCGGGAGCATCATCCCAGAGACGAATCACCTTGCCGCAATTTTCATGAAGGAATGTGCTTTCCCTGGGTGCATCAGGGAGGAGAGACAACCTGTGAAGGGCAGACAACCTGTCAGAGTTGTCATCGCAGAGCTTAACAGTTGTCCAGGGGATGCGATGGAGCTGGAGCCTATACATACCGGTTGGGACTCTCGGATCCTTGCATCCATTCCCATCATCGTCAGCACAGGTACCTGTGCTGTGTGTGCGATCAACGCAGATTGGTACTCATTTTCCCTCATCCTCCTCGGTATCATGGCGAACGGCATCTCTTGTCTTGTCATTGGTTCCGTAAAACTCGAGTTCACTCGGCCCCGTCTTGCTGGAGAATCAGACCTGACAGCTCAGAAGGAATCAGGTCGATCTCACCGCGTCAGCGGCATCTTCATCACATCCACGGATATCGTGCTGCTAAAGGGTCGAGAAGATACAGCGATGGCTGTGGCCCATGGCAAGTTCGCGCTACAACCCCCTCCAAGCGGCAGATCCTTCCATATTGAATACATCGGCCTGTGCTCCATCCTTCTCCTTATTCAGTTCATTGCACAACTCCTTCTCATCCCTCAAGGGACACTCTTTGGCCAGCTCATGTTCGTAACTTCCCTAGGTGTCTCGTGGGGCTATAATCTATGGTTGTGCACCCTTGACAAGGCGACAGTACAGCAGAAAATCCTCCTGGAAACAATTCTGAGGCTCAAGAAGGAGAATGTGCAGAGATACCAGTTGAAAAGCTGGCCTTCCATGATTATATTTGTCCTTTTAACGCTTGCATTCGAAGATAAAGAGATAAGCAAACGTGAGGTCCATCAGGTGCTTGACGTACTCGTAGAAGATACGAGCGACGTCTGGGTAATATGGAAGAAGGTAGTCCTGCAACATCTGTCCCCATGGATGGACCGCCCTAAATTTGCACCCTCTGTGAAGGACTTGTTGAGGGGATTCAAGGTCTCAGATGACCAGGTGGCGAGTCTCTCGGTGAAAAATAGGATCAAGCTGGATGTGCTGCTGGGCGAAGCGCGAACAGGAGTCGAAGAATTCGAGCAAAGGACCCCCCCTTTATAACTATGTACCGGTTGGCCGGCCTAGAACGCAGAAGGCGCCCTAGCCTTTAGTCCGTGTGCAAAGGAGAGAGCCTGGGCTGTCGAATCCCACACCGCCGATCCGACGGTCACTAGTCACCCCTCTCCGAAGATTGGGGCTGCGCGTGTGTCCAAGCATGTGACGTGCGAGGGGTGGTGGGAGAGGGGGCAAGGTAGGCAGCGGTTTCGAGCCGGCGAGAGCTCTCACCAGGGGACCTTCCGGATGCTGTGTAAGGACCTACCACCTATAGCCTACCATAGGGATTTTGCAGAGGCATGACTGTTGTGATTGCGAGACGACGCATGCGCGACCCAGTGTGGGGTGGCGTAATATATGGGGGGGCTCCGTTCTCCGTTCTCCATGGGCATCACAGCACGCGATTGCTCCCGCGGGCCACCCGGGCCGAGCGCGCTCCTTTCGGCATGCAGTTCCGGAGGCTCACTAACAACTCCGGCCCTCCCTTGCCATCAGGTGATTCGCACGAAGCGACACGGAGGGCCGAGAGGCACTTGCGTTTTCTCATACTTATATGGAATCAAGCGCTCGTTCGGCAAATCGGAGGCTGAACGACACCGGGGAACCTTGCCCGGTAGGCCGTGAATGGAAGGAAACTTACAGCAAACGGAGACGTCTCTAAAATTGACACATCTCACCTGGCTCATCGTCTGCTCACCGTCTCGGAAACTTGTGTTGGTTGTCAGAACTTGATGTCGAACCAGTCCGGTATGTTTAGCAGACACGGTCGTCAACTCTCCCTCGTGCTAACCACGTACTTGAACATTTCCAAGACACCTCGAAACTGCTGGAAATTCCCCACAATAGTGCGGTAAACTCGGTCGCTTTCTCACCCGACGGGACGTACGTTGTGACAGGCTGTCACGATGGGACGGTTCAACAATGGCGCGTCGGCGATGGGCAAAAGATTGGATCGACGATGAAGGCATACGGCACGGTCCTCATCGTCGCGACTTCCAACGACGGAAAATGGATTGTGAGCGGTGGATTGGATTGTAAGGCCACCGTCTGGGACGCCAGGACGCAAAGAAGGGTTGTCGAGTCGCCAGAGACGAACGAAAGGTGGATCAATGCGTTGGACATATCCCCAGGCTCGACGCGGTTTGCCAGTGCGTCGAGCGACTGCACGGCGAGCATCTGGAGTCTCACGACGGGCCAGCGGCTCGTTGGCCCGCTGAAGCACCATGATCGAATAGAATGCGTCGCATTTTCACCCGATGGTGATCACGTTGTTACTGCTGGCCTCCACGACTGTCTGCGCATCTGGGACAGTCGTGATGGAGACCTGATCATCGAAGTCCCTGATTTTTTCCCGGAATCGCTCGTCTGGTGGCGCGATGATCGTATCTTTGCAGCGACACAGTCAAAGCAACGGTGGATTGACGCCCTTTCTGGGTCGACACTGCTGGATCTTCCGCAAACGGGTGGATCGTTGACGCCACGTCTCGCAGTTTCCCGTCACCGCAGCTCCTTGGTTGGTCTCGAAAAGAATATTCTGCGGTCGTGGGATCACAATACCCATGCCTGGAGCCCCGACGCGCAGGAACTCAGCTACGTTGTTCATTCCATTGCCATCTCACCAGACAGCCATCATCTCGTCATTGGGGGTGCGGACGGTATCACCATTCGGAGCCTTCAGACCGCGAGCAGTATTCCGGAGGGGGCCAACCATGTGGGTACACCCATTCCCGAATATTTTATTAGCTAACAACTTTCTTGCGTGTTTAAGCATCAAAATGGAGTCGTGAGCACCTCACCATATTGGCTGAAGCGCGTCCGCTCACTTTACTCTCTTGGATTTCGTTTAACAGTTTATGGACCTTGGTCATCCGATACAAGAACTGTGGCTACATGGGAAACTAGCTGCTGCTATGGAAGTGCTTTCTCGTGACATCGTGTTAAACGGAAAATCTTATAACGCACTCGCTAACCGTTCCCTTATCCAAGCGCGCTTGCAAAAATGGGATGCTGCGCTCGCAGATGCCGAGATGGTAATTAGTCACGCTTCCTTCTAGCGTGTGGCATTGAGTATTCTCCTATTCAGTCGATTGATATCCAGCCTTCGGTTATAGGATGTATCGCAAAGAGTATTGCACTCTGTGGTCAGGGCGAAAATGAAGATTCCATGCAGGCATTTGATCTTGCTTTCAGTTATGCCACCGCCAAAAAAGTCAACTTTCTTCTCCTCGTCAAGGTATGATCACTTCTCACCAGATAGCATTCTGGTCTCACCATTTACGTTCAGTCGGTCATCCTTTTCCTTGCTGGGCTCCACCGCCATGCTCTTGGTCGCGTGGCGGACTTGACAAAGGCTGTTCTTGGCGAACTATCGCACCATCATGTTGTCCGGGTAACCGGTTGTGCCCTTTTTCGAGACAACAAACCGCTCATGCGACCTATAGGCGTACATGTCCGTTCTCCTAGCAAAATCCGCGATCGAGTCGCACGACTACGGGCATGCAATACACCTATTGACATCGCTAATAGATCAGGGCGAATGCTCTTCTGTCCCAGAATTGTTGACTATTTCGCTGGTATGGCCATCTCACGACTCGAATCATGGCACAGATATTGAATGCATATCAAAGATCACCGGCTGGAATTTTGACACTCTGAGATTCGAGATCCGCCGGACTAAATCTGAAGCGCTCTTCGCTGCGGGCCTCATGGAAGATGCGATAGCCTCCTTCCTCGACGTGAACTCCGGTTCGGAAGTGAACGCGAAGGAGAAAGCGGAGTGGGCTGCCGGTGAGGATCCCGATTAGGTTCTTCAGCTATCATTAATATCGCACCGCAGATTTTAGGATCCGATGCATAGACAATTTGAACAAGCGGGGTGATGGAGCCATGGAGTCCGCTGCGAATCCTGAGGCCGTTATGTATTACTCTATGGCGTTGACTCTAGATCCCTCATCGAGGGATGTATTGATCAAGCGGAGCAAGGTGTATGTGGCGCTTGGTGATTGGGAAGCTGCATTGCAAGATGCCAATACTGTATGTGCTATCTTGTCATTGGTTACATGAATATCCGGTGAGATTTACTATAGGCGATTGTTCTTGATCCATCGCACCCCTGGGGATATGAGAGGAAACATGCAGCGCTACATGGCGCTGACCGTTATGACGAAGCAATTCGAATACTATATGAAATGCATACAAAACTAGAACAAGCACCCGATCGTCACTTGCGGGGTAAATACTTCTACATCATATTAGATACCCCTTAACCACGTCGAACAGAACTACGTAACCACTACGTGCACCCATCACAGACGATAACGGTGGTTCGCAATATTGCCAAACATGTTCAACGCGATTTTCCGCTTGCCCTCATCGACTCCAGGAAAGGGCATCTTTGCGACGAATCAGAGCGACTACGCATGTTTGAAGAGGATCCAAAATTCAAGCAGCTTGTTTCGTCAATGGTGATCGAGATTGATACCACTATGATCAACCGTGTCGTGCAAGACTACTTTCGATATGCTACGTTTTCCCACACATGGGATGGAGACGAGCCCCTCTACCACGATATTGTGCATAATTCAGTACACGACCTCGCAGGATCGCCCAAGATGATGAAACTACTCATGTTCTGCCAGATCGTCGCGGGAGCAGGTTTTTACTGGGCCTGGAGCGACACGTGTTGCATCAACAAGACAGATGGCGCAGCACTACAAGAATCACTCACGTCAATGTTTCAATGGTATCACGAATCCTCGCTTACCATCGTTCATCTCAAAGGCGTATTGTCTGGATCGCAGCTGGGAGCTCTGGAGGCCAGTCTTTGGAACACGCGTGCCTGGACACTTCAAGAATTCTTCGCATCTAAAGTCATCCGGTTTTACACGGAAGACTGGAAACCCTATCTCCCCCACCAGGACGCCTTCAATCACAAGGAGTCGCCCATCATCATGCTCGAGATGGCACGCGCGACCGGGATCGATGCAAAGGAGCTCCTCTCCCTGTCTCCTGGATCAGAAAGTGTCCGACAGAAGCTCCGCCTTGCTTCGACTCGTTTCGCTACGAAGCAAGAAGACATCGCTTACTCCTTATTTGGCATATTTGATGTCTCTATCCCAGTCACATACGGTGAAGGGGAACGGCGCGCGCTCGGTCGTCTCTTACAAGAGGTCCTAACGCGTTCTGGGGATGCTACTATTCTTGCATGGACGGGGAAACCATCGGATTACAATAGCTGCCTCCCCGCAGAGATCACAGTTTACCGCGAGCCGTTGACGCCACATCTGCCGTTGGCTATCTCAGACGATGAGATGGAAACGTTGCTGTCCGAACTGGAGAGGTCCCCGACACTTCACGATTCCGTTGTGGAGTTGTATGATCGACTCATCTTTCTTCCAACGCCGCGGCTCGTCAGTCGCCGCTTAAGCCTGTCATGCATCGTGTTTCTCCTGAGAACGGTTAGCGGGCCGTTTGCAAATGGCTCTTCCGTGCGCACGTACCGTGCCACGGCCTCGGCACTCGGTGAAGTGGAGATCAGGACGTCGGATAATTTGACGGGCCAGACCAACCTGGTACTCGTGCATCCCTGGCTTCAATCTCTCTTCGACCCCGTTCTTCCGCATGAAGACATGATCGCCGACGACGCTGAGTCATTCACGCTCCTCAACGGCACCTCGCACCGCGCGTCCGTTGGCTCTCATAAGCGCCCTGCGCGCCTCTCGCTGTCGCAGGGTGCGCAGCGGCTGCAGCTACCCTCACCGCTGGATAAAATGACTCGCGCGCTGCGGTTGTTTGCGCGCCTCCGACAGCCATTTGGAGCACTTCTTCTCGCTCCTCACTCGCCCCGGGAATACAAACGGGTGGCGACGGACCATCCGATCGTCGTGCGCATACGCCGGGAGGTCTCGCCGCATTACTTGTTGGACAAGATACGGACTCTGGATATCCTCTAGTCCTCGGGACGCCGGAATGAGCCCCCCCTTTTTTCTCATTTGCTACGTCGAACGTTACAACCCGCGTAGGACCGGAGTTTACTTTCTTGATTTTTGGGATACCATTGCATTCTCATCACTGTCGGGCGCACTTCAAACACCCACTACATACATCAAGTGATATGGGCTTGCATTGCCCCACGATCGAACGAGACACCTGAACCTAGCCTTCGCTACGTAGCAGCGCCTTCCCTCAGAGGGCGACGAACGTCGATTTCGAGTTCTTCAAATGATCTACCACACAACTGTTCAAAACTACAACAATATAGCCTAAACAGTTTAGGTTACTGCCTTGAAGTACTGATGTGGACGGCCTTGTCACCCTCCGATTCCAAAGCGATCTAAACAACCATGGCCAGTGCCGCCGAACGGTTGAACGTCTTGCCCCAGTATACACTCACTAGATATACAACGCTGTGCTAATACGACAGCTCGACTAACCTGAAGAATGGAGCTAAGAAACACAGCAATCTAGAGTTCCGAAAGGAGTGAAAAAAAAAAAGAGGGAACTAGAGAACAAATGCAAAAGAAAGCCCATAGTACATGTCCCCCTCACCGTTTCACCACCATCTCCTGCACCTTCTTCCACCGCACGTCCACGTCCGACGTATACCTCTCCACTCGAATCTTCTCCAGCCGTGGCATCACCGTCCTCAAGCATCTTGCCAATGCCTCAAGCGCCTTGTCGTCCTCCGCGACCGGCGAATGACCAACATGGATATGCGTAATCCGGCGGTTCACCACCCCCCACTCGTTTTGGTCTTGGTCTCTGTCTTCCTCTCCGACCTCGCCTTCGATCTCAGTCTCTGATAATGTCCTCCGTTGCTTTCCCTTGTCTTGACCCCCGACACGCCCCGGCGGTGGGCTCAGTGAGCCATCAAACACCATCCACAACGTTTCCAACTGCCGACACGTCCTCAACACCGCCAACACCGCCCCGACGCTCGCAGCCGGCTTTGCCTTGGTCACGTCCCCCACCCCCACCTTCAAACTCCGCAGCCCACTCAATCCCGCTATCCAAGTTTCGTAGCCCGCATCGTCGATCTCCGCCGCACGAAACGTGCTCACGTCCAACTCTCTCAGCGAGGGAAACGACGTGAGCGAGGAAAGCAGGGCAGACGAGAGAAAGAACGAGTCGCTCGCAGGGGTGCTCCAGTACGACGACGTCAGCTCGATCGTGAGCGTACGCAGCCGGGCCTTGTCTAACCGCACGGGGAGCATGCTCACCAACGCCTCCATGTCCCAGGTCGTCGAATCGTCGGCCCCGATCCGGAGATGAAAATCCGTCGGACTGCCCTGGATGGTCTCGAGGTAGCGTAGGCAGAGGGCGGCGCTGTTACCACCGAGGGACCACGTGTGGACGTGGGATGGGAGCCGGCCGACATAAATGGCCGTGCTCGAATTGTTGAGCTCGATGCTGAGGGTGCTGAGGGCCCGTCTTGATGTGAGCATATCCATGACAGATTGTGAGAGGGCACAGCTACGCAACACGCGGAGGTGCGGCCACTGTCTGACGATCTCGCCGATTTCACGGGAATGATCGTTGTAAGAAGAGCGCGGGAAAAAAGCGGTGAAAGACGTGACATTAGGACACAGATTGGGGAGATCGGCAAGTACGGCGAGTTCGGGTGAGACGTGGTTGGGCCAGAACATGAGAAAGAGAGAGACGGTGGTGACACCCGGACCTGCGAAGTGTTTTATGAGGGACACGCTGGGATCGATGAGGTTTGACATCTTGAGCTCGCTCCACACGAGTTCGGTGAGGTTGGGAAGCAAGGGAAATGTCGCTTTAGGGTATTGGGCAAGGGCAGCGATGATGTTGTGTTGGATGGTGGTGGAGACACGCCAACAAGGGCCACGAAGAAATCTGACGCGCACAGCGTACTTGCGAAAGGTCGCCCACTGCTTGTCGCCCATGAACATACGAACCTGTGGGGAATGATCGTGTGATGAGCAGGCAAAGTCGATCAGAGAGACGAACAACAAAGGGATAGTGTTTCTTGGCCCACATGCGCCGTGGTAGGACTTTGATCAGTGGATCAAGGCTGTCTAGACGCATCCAGAGCGCATCCAGCGCAGGTCCGCTCAAAGTGCGGCATGTTCGCGCGAGCGATGCGAGAGTGCGTTTTCCAGAAGTACGATCACATTTTAGGTCGCTCTCCTGTGACTCATCGAACCTGCGAACGAATTCGAGAATGAGAGTAAGAATTTCTGAGACGAGAAGACAACGGTGGATGGAGGTGACAGGGAACCTCGTCGTTCGGTTTGTTCTGAGGCACTGTGGAATAGAAAGCAAAGACTTGGATGCCTTTCTGGTCAATTGCACAGACCTGCATCTGCGATTAGCACGACTCGCGCGGTACGGGGTTAAGCAGGCGCACGGATTCGAATGTATGTCACGTTCCGAGTCCGAGTCCACAGCGGCAGTAAGCGGCAAACAACAGTACGAATGCGTGAAGGCGGGGTCCATTTTTCTTCGTTTTTTTAATGTCGACATGACTGTCAGCGGAATGCAGCACGCAGAGGATGTGTCGTGTTGGTGTGCGCACGGCAGCTTTAAGGCGCTGGTTTCGGTTACCCAAGGCTATGATGTCATTCTACCATAAAAATCCATCCACGGCTTCAACCACTTCGTCTTTCGTCGCCATGTCCTCTCAAACAAAAAACTTCTTTGACGTCGTGAAGGAAGCCAAATAAGCGGGGTATTAGACCCTTGACGAGCGGGAAGCCCAACTTGGTTTGGAACGGCACGGCCTTGCTGCCAGATTGGGTGCATAGGAGAGGAGAGAAAGTACGAGAATAACAGCGCGGACGAAGCACAGAAACTCCATGCAGATCCGGAACGGACGGTCACCGCGCATGCTCGCCACATTATTTAGGGGTGAGTCGCTAACAGTTCGTTTCAGATCATATCACACGTTGAGAAGTATGAAAGTGGATTAATAAGACTGTACACATGGAAGCAGAAAGGAAATATATTATGCACTGTCGGAATGCCTTGTACGCCCACCAACTATCATGTTGTTATTTCAGCCAGCACCACAGATCGGGCTTGGCGCTCGCTTGAGGCACGCCTTCCAATCCATCCATTAAAATTCAGGCTGTAATTCGTTTCAGCATCCGATGCATTACCTTGACTCAAAGATGCTGATTTCCCGCACAGATGCGACTTCCTCCACCAACTATGAGACCTGAGCCAAAAACGCCTTGGCACCCAGTGCAGACACTGTACTATCGTGTACCAAATCCGTTCCAAGTGCATCGTTCATACCCGTACCTAAAACCAATGTCGGGGGGGCGGCAAGCTCGATGCCAGTATCCCCATGATCGTGAGTGCAAATGAGCGCAACTGTAGCTTGCAGTCGCCTCCCTGCACACATCCATTCTGTCGTGCGACAGATAAGGTCAAGAATCCAGGAAAACTGGGCGAGCTAAGGCGGGGCTTGGCGGAGCCACCTTCAAACGGCAATGTTCGCTTGACGTCCATGTCGCGTGTGAGGGCCGTCGGCGAGCCATCAGAAGTGCAATAAGGTAACGTGGTGACTGGAAACCCAAATGTTTCATGTATTTACTGAATTAGCCCCTATCGAGTTCCGGCACTCAACTGACGCAGCGAGTCCGCCGCATGCAGGTGCCCGTATCCGTCTATAAGGGTATAATGGGTCTCACTTGCTCCAGGTGCCTCCAAAATCAATTGCAAAACTTTGGAAACTATTTGAAAACGCACCCCTCTTCTACTCGTATCTCATCTGTGCACATCATGATCACTCAGAACGTCGGAGACAGGCCTGTCGACACCTTCCCACCAGAAGCCATCCAAAAAATCCCTGATGACGTACTCACAAAACGAGAAGTCGAACGGCTGTCCAAGGGGGGCGACGAAGAACCCGGCGCGAACAAGCGCGCCGGCGTGGCCACCCGCGACCCAGCACGTACGCCCAACCCACTTCAAAGTGAACTTCACTGGCACACTGACCGCAATGCACGATAGAGTTTGACACTAGCCATCGCAGAGGATGGGGTAACAATTTGCCTACCAAGGGTAAGAATATTTGGTCTGAACAGTCAACCCATCGTAATGATCGGCTAATATCACAGAACCTGTTGTGTGAAGTCGTAAGGTTAGGACTAGAGAACAGCGCACGCGTGATCGATTGTTCTTGTAGCATGCTGAATTTGTAAAAGATAACGGTTCGAAGACTGTTTAAGTTACGTACCAACTTCATAGTAGTGATTGCGAGAAGATGAGATACGATCGTGATCATCGTGATCTTTGTGGTGCAAACTCACATTCGAGGTATCGTTCATAGCTATGCATTTGGCGACGAGAAAAGACAAAGCGCGGTGGTGTCGCCGGTCCATGGTCGGGGCTTCAACTCACGTCGAACATTTCCTAATGGTCTGGTGCTTCTTCCTGAATTAGAGTCACTGAAATGGGCCTACATCGGCGCTTCCTTCTGCGCCTCTGCTCGCCGAACGACAGCAAAACGCTACATCATAGTGCGGTTTTACAGATCCATTTGACGTGTGCTGACGAACAATCGCAGAGTTGTGCTGGCGCTAGTTCAACACGGACTACATTCCGGCAGTATGAATTGCCTGTTTCATTAAAGTATTGAGATGGCTACGGGAGCGTGGGTTGCCCCGTCCCTCCCGTGCTTTGCCATCCGGGGTTATCCCAATCCCACTTGCACTTTACCATCTAGAACTCGATCAATATCCGCTGCGTGTGGTACTTGTACGTCAAGTGGATACGTGGGTCAGTGGTGCCACAGGTATCACAAGGCAGCCTTCTTCGCTCTCGTCATAATACTATACGCGAGGGCACGAGGCAGAGTCAATCGAACTGATCACCATCGATAAGCATGTACGCTGGGCTGCTTTACACGCATATATACAGACACACCACTTCCCTCGCGCTTTTGAGCCGCAAGCACCCCCATATCGACTGCAGCCTCTCTGTACAGGATGACAACAGGTACGTGCCGACCCACGAGATGGAATCATGTTAATCATCCTTCAAGATCACGATTCAAAACCAATCAACATTGATTGTGGGGGAAAGATCCCGTTCTCGGTTTCATTTAGGCAAGATGGAAGCCAGATTTTAGGCGGCGGGATATACCCCAACGACTTCCTGGGATGGCTCGACCAGTGGTTCGTCAAGGACGGACGAGAGGTACCAAACGTAGAAGTACACGAGAAGGCGCGTGTCTACGCTGTCGTCGCATCCAAAGATGGAAAATGGATCATCAACGTGGATGGGAAGACAGTAGAAGTGAAAAACGCTGCGACGAACTTGCAGATACTTCAGGTCAAGGATCATAAGGATCAGGTGCTCACGATCGATGTGTCTGACGATTCCACTCGATTTGCCTCTGGGTCATTGGACAAGACAGTTTACATCTACGATATACAGGGAAAGAAAGTGCTTGGGCCACTCCAGCACGCTTACGGTTTGCTTGGCGTCAAGTTTTCGCCGACTGGGGAGTACATCGCTACTGCTGCTTCAGACGGTAGAGCGGGTTCCCTCAAGGTCTGGAATGCGAAGTCTGGTGATAAACCCGTGGTCGACATTCCATTTCAGTGGCGAAATGGCGCTTATCCATCCACGCCGCTGGCATGGTCCAATGATAGCAAGCGTCTCTTCTTCGTTTCGTTTGGCAAGATGAACTGTCTCACCCTCTCCACGTCGGAGCGCACTGAATGGTCTGTTCCTACTAGCGTCGATTCGAAGGCTTGTTCGCTCGTTACCAATGGTAAATTCATTGTGTGCTCTGCGGGTGGCTCGATCTCGTTTTGGGACCCCGTGACCCACACCCAAATCGGCTCCACCATTGAACGCAACGCGATCATTCTTTCTCTTGGGCTATCGCTCGATAATAGCAATCTTGCATGTGGTACTATCTACCCAGGCCAGTCAAACAGTGATACTCTCTACCACAGCATCGCTCTGTACGCACTTGGGGCTATTCTCCCCCCGGAGGTCCTTGTTGATGTAAACACCATCTTATATGCTTTATATGCCATCTGATGCTCGTATAGCCGGCGTGCCGCCTCCCGCTATTGGCCATGACCGAAGCAGCATTCAAACCGTGGATCGAACGCGATCTAACGACCGGGGAAGCAATTCTATCGCAGGAGATCGCATCCAATGCACCCGCCAGCCACCACACTCTGGCCAATCGTGCGCTCGTCCGCGCACGGCTGCAACGGTGGCACGAAGCGAGCGACGACGCTCAAAAGGTATTTGCGCGTCTTTTCTTTCCATCGCTCCCCGTTCACGTGCCATGTACACCAGTCCCTCGCAGTTCAACCGTCGGTTATAGGTCACGTCGCACACGCCGTCTCGCTCCTCGGCCAGGGGGCGCGCACGGACGCGTTTGCCGCGTTCGATCGCGCCCTCGGCGGAGATGGTGCACTGGAGCGTGGGTTCCTTTCGGTAATCAAGGTAGGCGGCATAGTTCTTGCACCCGTGTCGGCGCCTGATCCCGCGCAGGCAATCCTCTTGTTTACATCCGGCGAACACCAGGACGCTCTCGCATGTCTGCAGGAGGCTATCGCTAACGCAGACGAGCGTGCAAAGTACGACTACTTGGGGGTGCGTACACCGTCATTATTCTACTGTACAGTGCGGACACCGATGGGACGTCAGGTTCTCGGAGCAATGTATCGGAAACAGGGTGACACGGAAAAGGCGAACCAAGCATTCCAGGAAGCACAGTCTTTCTTCTTCCGCCAAGGCTATTACTCGGTGACAATTTCGCTCGTGAGTGCACAATAGTGCTCGACGGCGTGGGCGCTCATCGTGACATGACAGATGTTTGGTACGCTGTTCGAGCATTAGAGA
This sequence comes from Tylopilus vinaceipallidus, assembly GCA_038089215.1. NCBI lineage: Eukaryota > Fungi > Basidiomycota > Agaricomycetes > Boletales > Boletaceae > Tylopilus > Tylopilus vinaceipallidus. The sequence goes on from JBBPKK010000404.1 coordinate 23,091, forward strand.
TTTGTCAGCTATGCGCTGTTATTTGTCTGTACACGAGAAAATGAAGACAATCAGAAAGTATATGCATGATTTTGTGTTCTCTCTGAAGCCGTAACGAAACGTCCGTCATGCTCAGAACACTCTGAGTATGAATAACAGTAGTCATCAGATTACTTACAATCGGAGCGCTAAAAGCAAACCTGCATAGATGGGTGCCTTCTCCGTAGAGGATTGAATGAATCACTGTGTGCTGTGGTCCGGCGCAACTCCGAAGCAGGGAACGGTTGTCTATGTATGTCTACAACATATTTATATTGTACATCAAGCTCGGAGACTCCCAGTACTATTGTTATAACAGGCGAGCAGGAATCCAAGAAGCATTCCAAACAAACCACTCTCAACTTCCTACTGCTCAGGCTCCTCTTGGAGCCTAGCGGGACTCCCATTCTCGCCGGTCCTGGTGTTTCTCATCGTGCTTTACGAGAACACAACTTGTCCGATCTTAGAGCCAAGTGGGCTTGCAGTGTTTGCGTGTTGTCGTCTTCTAACAGCAGACGCTGGATGCTCGGCCATGATGGTGTCCCTTGGAACGTTTCCAGCACATTAGGCGGCCCCTTTGTTGACTGAATTCTCTGCAGACACGGCATCACCGACTTTAGACACAGTGCCAGGTCTTTCATCCCCTCCATGCCCACCCCAGCAGGTGAATGCCCAACGTGAATGTGGGTGATGTGTCGATTCGAGACACCCCATGGGGAAACTTGGCTCCCAGCGATCAACATCGATTCTTCACAGTTCCTTGCTACGCCATCTGAGTCGAGCTCCGAGAGCCGCGGGGGCGGTATCGTCCCATCGAACACGATATGCAACGTGTGCAACTGTGGACACGACCTCAACACCGAGATCACCGCGCCCACGCTTGCTTTTGGCCACGCTCTCGACACGTCGTCTGCGCCTACTTTCAGACTCCTCAACCGCGGCCAGGCACCCGCCCACCGCGCGTACGCAGCGTCGTCCAACTCCGATGTGCAAAAGCTGTTCATATCCAACGTCGCAAGAGATGAGAAAGCGTAGAGGTGTGCCAAAAGGGGTTCCGTGAGTGAACACGCATGGGGCTGGGTTGAGCGACTAGACGAGGATCTCGTCGAGATAGTCAAGTTTTGCAACTGCGCTGCATCAAACCGCGTGGGAAGCATTCGGAAGAGCCCATCCATGTCCGGGAGGGGTGTCAAGTCCAAACCGACATGGAGCCGGAAACTCGTCGGGTTTCCTTGTAATCTCTGGAGATATCGTGCACAGAGCAATGCCGTGCTTCCTCGCAGCGAAAACGTGTGAAGCGTGCTTGGCAGCCTATCCATGTAGACATCTGTGATATAGCTAGTACTAAGTTCTACACCGAGCGTATTCAATGTTTGATGGGACGCCATTTCGTCCATGACGGCTTGGGGAAGTGCGCAGGTGCGCAGATCCCGGAGATTAGACCACTTGCGTACAATCTCGGTGACATCTTCGGTATAATCGTTAATAGTGGCGCGGGGTATTGCGGTGAAGGAGGTCACGTTGGGGAATAGGCTGGGTAAATTGGCGAGTACTGTCCGTGCAGATTCATAGATCGGCCAGGATACCAGAAAGAGCGAGACAGATGTTACCCGTATCCCGGCAAAGAACTTGATCAAAGTCACTGTCGGATCGATAACACTGAACGAGTCAGATTCGCTCCAAACAAGCTCCATGAGGTTGGGAAGGAGGGAAAAGGGATCTTTCGGGAACCGTGCAAGGGCAGTAACGACGTTGCGCTGAACCGACGGGGGAATGCCACGGCAAGGGCCTTGGAGAGACCGGACGCGTGTTGCATACCTACGGAACGCAAGCCAATGCTTTTCTTTTATTAACATCCGAACCTGTGGCATACAAAGACTGTGAGCAGGACAAACAACGAAGACCGGGAGACGCACAATGAAGCGGGAATGTTTTTTAGCCCAGATGCGACTTGGAAGAACTCTTATCAGGGGATCCAAACTGTCCAAATGCATCCAGAGCCGATCCAGTGCGGGAGCGCTAAACGCGCGGCAGGTTCGCGCAAGCGATGCGAGTGTTCGTTTACTAAGTGCATGACCCTCGTCGCAGTCAACTTCCTCGGGCGAATCGCCGTATTGTTGTATAAAGTCAAGTATAAGGAAGAACACTTCGGAAATGAGGAGGCAGCGATGCATGGAGATAGCAGGGGATTTAGCGGGACGACTGGATTTGAGATACTGCGAAATAGAAAAGAGGCGTTGGTTGACCATTCTGCGACTTCGGGTGATCAAAATTAGTGTGAGCATACTTACTCGCATATGGAACGCTATGTACTTGGTCAGAGTCGCTCTGGTCTGGTCTCGGAGGCCAAAATTAAAATCCCAGCATGTCGATTTCCTGTAGAGTGCTCCAGTGCCACAAGTACTGCCATGCTGACAAACAGGCACACCATCTGAACATCATGCAATTCACCTCAAACACGTCGAGGAAGTCGTACAAACACGGAAATGTAATACAATCATAGCTTATGCACATTTAGGGTTAGTTTCTCGGATATAACCTGTGCTCACTCTTGATCATATCACCCTCCGAGTTTACCTTTTCAGGTGATCTAGGACGCCGTACCGGGACTACCATGGCCGAGGTGAAACCCAAGACAAGCAACATCAAGGAAAACAGTGCTCTATATTTTTATCCGAGAAACTAACCCTAAATGTGCACAAGCTATGATTGTGTTACATTTCCGTGTTTGAACGACTTCCTCGACGTGTTTGAGGTGTCAGTTGGGGCAAAGTTGGGGCGATGACACTATAACCGATTTTTTTTCCGATTCTTCGTATATTAAGACCGCCTTGACTCCTCGACCATTCCGCACACACCAGGTTGTGATGATCGCCTTGCTCCATGTTTCATTGGTACTGAGCCTAGCGGCCACTCCAGCTTTGGGGACCCCGATCATATATGATGGTCGTGCGCCTTATAACTATACCGGTGATGATCTCAATAACTCCGTCGATCCATATGTATCGTGAGCCCACACTTTTCTGGAACAAAGTCCCTGCGTTGTTGAATCTCTCTCCGCTAGGGCTGTCAAAGGAAGCACCCACA
>JBBPKK010000405.1:0-26191 GCA_038089215.1 Tylopilus vinaceipallidus
TGCGACCTTTAATCCCCCTTGTGCATGCACCAATTCCTGCACCATCAGTTCTGATCGTTCTTCCGACTTCACGTTCGTAACGCTCTCGATGGAGCCCAAGAATATTGAACAGGTATCGAACATCGTCTCCAGGCCCCCAGAGCGCTGGAACGAAAGAAGCAGGACTGTGTGCAGTGTATTTTGCATGGTGCGTTCTAACAAGTCCGTTTAAGCCAATTGTACAAACAACCAGTTGAAGTTGCTCACCATCCACCAGTAAGACCGTCATCAAACCGAGCATGACGCTGTAATAATCAAGACGGTGTAGTTTGTCGCCTGAAACCATAGATAAATGATTGCGCCAAACAGCCACTATCCAAGCCTCTCACCAAAAATCTCTGCTTTGAGGTGGTCGATCATGATACTTGCAATCACATCGGAGGCGCTCAGGATCTGTTTCTTTTGCACAGAATCAGGATTCCTTCTAGCATAAAATAATTTGACGATCGCTAACAGACTGAGGTAAGAACATACAACACAACCTTTAGTGATGAACACAAACATTGGAAGAATGGCCCAAGTGCACTTGGAAGGCCATGGGTGAGGTGTTTGAGTGCCTTCGCATTCTTATCCATGGGGGTTTCCTTCTTCAAGGGTAACACAGACGCCGACGAGGAATGTGGACCTGAAGGTTCCATCGCAACACCATTGGCGACGATACCAAAACCCGACGGTTCAGGGAGGGAAACAGAAACGTGGCTTGGAGACCTCTCTAGAGGTGATCCATGGCCGCTGATTCCGAGCTCGATCCCCTTGGAAGCAATGTGATCCTTAAAAAGAATGTTTTCCCAGATAGAAGCACGATGCAGAGCGCCCATGTCTAGCACCACCTTGGGTGGATCTGACATCAGAGTCTGCAAGAGGCCCACTGCGGACCGTCCATGGGCATAGCCAGTCGTGGAAAACACGTCGGCCATCAAAGTAACGCGGATGTGTAGCGTCACCAGGTTGCGGAAGTGACGACTGACGGTGAACAACTGATCCTCTGTCACCTCTAACATCGAGGCAAGCTTCGATTCCCGCGGGAGCTCTTTCCAGAACTCCTCTGTCTCCGCGAGCGAGGTACCGACGAGCTTCGAGAGATAAAAGAGAGCCTCGTTCGGGCCAATCTCAGCCATCGTTCGAATGACTTGAACGATCGAGTCGGACGACACACTATTAGCATAGTCATACGGAAGGCAAGGCAAACCAGTGAGTTTTCCGATACGATCCAACCCCTCCGCATTGCGAATGAAATCTTTGCAGTGCTGAGGGTGTTGGAAAAGCCCTTCGAGGAACTAGTGATGCGCAATCAGCACATTCAAATCGGTGCCAAAGCGATGGTGCTCACTCTACAAATCACGTCAATGAACATGACTACGCTGTTGTCATGATCTTTCTGTGTGGCAGAATCGTCCCCAGATGTCTCGCCGTAGCTGTCGGATGTCCCCGATGGGCTATCAGACACTCTCGACTCCCTCCCTTCTGACTCGATGCCTTGCATAGTCGTACCAGCTTCCTCAGGAGGTTGTACGGGTAACAGTCCGTACCATTCTTTCTTGTCCCCTGGGATCACAAAGGAGTTTCCCAGATCTTCGATCCTGCTGAAGACATCTTTTATGGCATCGAACACGGGTGTCTTGAGGGAAGGATGGTGGCGAATAAGCTCGTCGATTGATGTACCTATGAGAACTGCATTCTCCTTGTCGCGAAGGACTTTCAGATGTCGCTCGGAGGTGAATATGGAAAATATTCCAGGAATGATGTCCGGACGACCTGAAAGCTGATCTTGGCCGTTTTGGTTGAGACACAGCGCCCCGATAGCATTCGGAATCGCCTGGATGACCTAAATGAGGATGAGGTCAACAAGGTCAACAGCAATCCAGAAGTCACACGAAGAACCTACCTCAATTACCGGCTCCACTCCAGTTTCAATGGCTTTGTAGAAGACTTCAGGCAACCCGGCCTCCTGAATAGTGGGAAGAGAGGTTGGTTCATTATGAACAAATGTTGCCATGATGTTCATCGCTTCGGAGGGCGCCGTTACTTTATGGCTCTCATCACCAGTAAAGCAGACCTACCAAGAGGAAGGACACTCGGTCCAAACAAACCTCTGTATTCGATGATTTTCTTGATGGATTGCAACAATGACGAATCAATTAAGCCCCGGAGACCTTCGGAAGTTCCACTTGACTGCATCATGCGATGTATTGACCTCAGCGTGTGCTTGAGAATAGCAGCCCGGGCAATGGGCAGTTCGCCCCACGATCCAAAGAAGTCGCGAGAACGGGTTTCATTTCCATACATCGTAATGTCAAAATCAATCTCGTGCTGGAATAATGAGATCAAGACTCGTGGGACTAACAAAGTTATTCATACCTGAATTCTTTCGACAAGGACGTCAACTCCCCTTGCATTCGAAAAGAGCTGGAATGCGTTGGCGTAACCATACAGGACATTGTCCACCAATTGCATCGCTTTGGACACCATTTGAAGTCTCTGAGCAAGCTTGTTCTCAATTATCTGCACTAGCAATGGGACCAGACCGGCGCCAACGATCATATTTCCTCCGCCTGCATGCTGTGCAAGGTATGTCACAAACCCTAACAACGCGTCGATGAAAGAATTTGGAAGTTTGGATTCCGGATTGCTGACATCCAGGATGGTCTTGCGCAAAAGGGACATCAAAATGCCATGATTGACACCTGCGTTTATGGCTCCCAGAACCTCTTGGATGCGACCCCGATATCTTGCAATTGAATCGAGAGCAGCGATGGCGGCTGTTTGCACGGAAGTAGATATACCACGATCAAGTTGTAAAAGTTCAGCGATATGGGTTGTAAGATCGGGTTCATAGAGGAAGAGCGAGGATGCGGCTTGATTCTCGCTATGAGTGTGGCCATAAATAGCGATGGCCAGGAGTCTGACGACAAGAAGTTTCCCCCGAATGACTTCGTTTCCCGTCACTAGCGCTTTCGCAACGCGCATACGACAAAGCAACTCATATTTATCGTCACCAGAAAGAGGATGTACTTCAAGGATGTCGGCTAGAATTTCCATGACGTCCTTCCTCTTTAGGGTTTCCTCGTCAACGTGGATGTTAACAGAACCAAGTGGGAGGGATGATTTGCGAGGGGTGGAGGGAAACTCATCGCCTTCCTCGGATTTCTGTTCCTTCTCCTTGTTATCAGTTTTGTAGTACACGAAACTTACATCTCGAGCTTCGCCAGGAAGGACGTCAACCTGAGGCACGCCACTGGGACTAGCGAGATCCAGAAGGCTAATGCCGTGTTCACGCAAATTGGGCCAGCGTTTCGACAATGAGAGTAGGCGTGGTGTAGAAATACTAAGCGCAGCCGAAACAGATGGCTGAGCAGAGTACTGTTGGGCTGGGCGTAAGAGGAGATTCAGCGCAAGGATCAAGACATCCAGATCGGATGTCGAAAGCAGGCTCATCAGCCGCTGCGAGGGAGAACGCAAAATATGAGATATGTGTAGTTGATATAAAAAAGAACACATACGTCATACGAGTTGAAGGTTTTACGGTTGGTTGAGTTCTCGAGGAGTAACCTCTCGAACCTGAGGATGGCCGAGATGGTTTGCTTTGTTGCCGGTGTAAAGACATTGAGCTGTAGCTTGTCAATATCGTAGTCACGGATAGCTTCTTCGAGAATGGCATCGAATTTGTCAAGCACTTTGATCCAACAATTGAGGTCAGATCGGGGCCATTTCCAAGAGTCAATGCCGGCGAGAACATCAGCGACATCATCGTTTGGGGTGTTTGCGAGTTTTGAGATGAGCTCAGCGACCTGAGGGTGCTGTGGACAGACATGAGATGCACGAATGTCTGGCATAAGTTTGAGGTCATCGAGACTTACAGGTTGGGCCGCCCTCTTGGATTTCTGAGAGATCTTCATCGTACCGCAGCGAATGCGGGATGATAACGGATAACCAACAAAATCGAGGCGATGGTCGCGTGCAAATCTGGTGGACGTGAAAGGGAGAAGGCAAGGAAGAGACAACTGACCCAGGCGGAAGAGGGCGACGTAGAGCCCGATATATCAGGAAATATTTTCTCACTGGACTCCAACGTTTCTCACATACTTACGCTGAGTTCTGAAAGTCCACGGTGACGATGGGGAAACGCAAGCAAGACAGCGATGTCGAGGAGGACGCTGAACACAGCGCGTCCGAGTCCGATTCGGAGCCCAAGAAAGTGCTCAAGGCAAAGGTGCGTCCCAGGTCGTGACGCGTCGCGACCAACATCGAACCTACCACCGCGACGTGTGCAGCCGACTGCGTCCAAGGGAAAAGCAGCCTCCAAACCCAAAACGGTAAAGAAGCCCAAGATTGATGAACCTGAGGAGGGGGTGCGTCTACGCATGTTGTTTTTTTTTACTGGGTCTGTTACCCCTATATACCTTGCAGGCCTCTCCAGCTCGCGAGGAGAGCAAACACTCAGGTGTCAAGCTACTTAAGAGTGCTGAGGGCGAAAAATACATGAACTTGGGGAAGCAAAAACGCGTGACCGTACGTGGATTCAAAGGTCGGGCTTTTCTTGCCCTTGCACGCCCACTTCATTTACCGCGAGCCACAGGCCAGGTGTATGTCGACATACGCGAGTTCTACGGTACAGCAGGCGATGAGAAGCCCGGCAAAAAAGGCATCTCACTTACCACGGAACAATGGGAGGTGCTCAAGGGCTGCATGAACACCGTTGACTCGCTTGTGGCAGAGCAAACTGGCAAGAAATAATGGGCAAAATCTATGTAGGTCATGTGTACTAGTTTTCGAAACGCGGCATTCGGGTCTTCCAAGTATATGCATCCATCTCTTGTCCTAATGCACCTTGCAGCTTTGCTCCCATCATGATATCGATAGTCCAGCAGCCGCCTGATACGCCCCAGCAAGACCACAGCTTTGAAGGCCCCGCAACCAAGCAATAGATTTCGTGGTGGATGCTCGCGCATCCATTATGACTTCGAGAAGTACCATGCTTGAGTAGCCCCTGGCATACTTCCTATAGCAGCATGAGTGATGGCTTGACGGGAAAATGCGGTGGCTTACCACCAGCAATCAAACATACGGCGCAAAGACCCAAACCAACCGTATGTACGAAGACCCGCCTCGTGTATTCGCTTACGGTCATCACGCCACACTGCAGTCATGCAGTACTTGGCGGTAATCAAGAATATCCGAACGCTTGAGTGGGTGGTCGCGAGCGCATGATCCAAGCTCCTGATTGTAGTATTTTAGTTAAACCACAGATGGCGTGACATCCAACCCCCGACTTGCCTTGTCAAATCGTTCAACTTCAACACCATCAACACCCTTCTAGGAACTCTACGAAGGACATCCAGCACCGAGATCAGTAGTCCCTCTCGGTTGATGACTGCGTCACGAATTGCTTCCATCTCTTCCACCGATTGGGGGAGCATGTCGATCATGCCGGACGCTCGCTTGAACGTGTTTTCAGAAGTTGAACCAGCCTCGTCCCACGTTCCTTCGAACGCCGCGCGACCCGTAATTGCCGCCTCGAATATGGGATACTGGGGGCTGGTTAGCATCAAATTTTCCGGTAGCATTGGTTCCACGCACGAGGTCGGGGGTGATGTTACCAACTAACTCTGCATATTTGCGGCGAGCAGCTCGGGTTTCTGGAGATGCCTTCTCGATAAAGGATAGCCAGAGTTTGCTGTAATTAATACGCAGTTCCGGATCGAGGTCGAAATACAGCCCGTGATCCAAGAGCACGATTTCAAAATTGTACGGTGAACGAGAGTCGTGTGGAGCCCGCCTAATCAAAAGATTGCCTAGCAGAGACGTGTTAAGCCATCGTTGATCGGAGACGCTTCGTAACTACACTTTACCTGGATGCGGATCCTATAACAATGTGAGCAACGCATCGTCCGATGAAGACTTATTCCTTACTGCATGGAAGTAGCCATTCAAGAACACCATTTGACTAAACACCCTCGTGAGTTCCAGAGCCACCTTATTCCTGTCAATCCCCTGCTCCGCCAAGTAGCCCAAATCGTCAACTCGGGCACCCTGAATGAACTCCATGATCAATACGCGTCTCGTGGCAGAAATTACTTCAGGGATATAGAGTGACGTGGATATATGATCAAAGTCAGTTATAGCACGCCGGGCATTAGCCGCTTCATGGACAAAATTCATTTCTTTTGGGAGATTTTCGCGCATTTCCTCACCCAGCCAAGTAAATTCGAACTCGGGAAACCAATATTTGATCCAACCTACAGACGAGCGGGTAGTCAAGATGTGGAATTGTAAAGAGCGGGATGTATGGACATACCGAGGGTGACTTCTACCATCTCCATGTCGATATCACAGAACTCTGCAAGGTGTGGGTGCTGCAGCTGTTTTCGTGCATCAATTTTGGGCGGCACCCGTCATAGATAAATGCTCACTTTGACAGCAGCCTTCTTTCCAGATTCTTTGTGGGTGCCGACATGGACCTGGGCCAAACTTGCGACGCCGATCGGGACAGGTTCAAAGTCTTCAAAGAGCTCCTCGATAGGTCTCCCCATATCGGATAGGAAGAGTGTCTCGACATCTGGATAAGGTGTCGGGTCGCACTTGTCCTGCAAAGGTCGCATCGTGTTTGTCCACTCTTTAGGCAGAACTGCTCTGTAGACCACACAGGATGATTTTATGCGCATCTGGGAGGCGGTTGGAAACGTACAGCGAAGCCATGTGCTGTCCTAGCTTTATGAACACGCCTAAAATACATATCCGATCGCATGGATATTCATTTTCTGCAATGATGAGAGTCATTCGCACCTCCATTTGCAAGGAGGGCCTTTAAGGCCCTCTTCGCACTACGCGTATGACACTCGGAGTACGCAAGCTGTCTTTCCTCTTCGGACGAGTAGCTGTGGGCAAACGTGTACTTGTAGTCCATGGCTCCTGCGATTGCAGCACCTGAGTAGTAGAGCATTCAGCGGGATTGACGGCACGGTGAACCATTGATGCGTATGAATGACAACCAGCACACGTACGAGCTATCCGGAAACAACGGGCGACAGCCAACAGCGTGTGCCGGAATGGCTGGCAGTGTTCGTACGCAACATAGCCCGCACCTCCAAGCAAGAGTGCAGTCGCGGGGTAAAGGACCCATAGATTCCGACTTGGCCGTTCTCCGGAGTTCGGGACGCCGGTCCTGGCCCCGGACGACAAGGGACGATATTTTAGCTTCGCGTGTGGTAACGGTTGCGTGTGTACTAGGCAGCAGCGAAACCCGCGAAAGGACAGGGAGACTGCTCGACGAGACATGGGCGATATCCTCCGTGTGCAAGTAAATACATTGGGTGCTTACGTACAGACCCGCCAGTTCACACTCAGTCCTCAAACAACGGTTGAAAGGCCTACAGACATGATTTAGATGGCACGTGCGGGACACGGCGGGTCGGCTCACCTTTCTGCTGTCCTTGTCCCGGTCCTGTGTAGGCCCAAATTCGTCCTCGATCAGGTCCAGGCTGTCCTGGCCATCTCCCCCGCCGGTAGCAAGTTCGACTTCCTCCCCTTCGCCCTCTAGCATAACCTCTAATTCTTCCCGGTTCATGTATTCTATACCCAACCCCGACTCCCTGATTGCATTCTCATCTTGTTGCGAGAGCTGCGACAAAGGGAAGAAGAGCGGGGTTTTTGCACGCTCCGTCTGCCTGGGCACTCCACCTGTCGATAGGACTGGAGCTGGAGCTACTTGTGACGACTGTGGATAGAAGAGCGGCTCGACCGGGCGAGGGGGGGTAAAGTCATCGCCGTTTTTGGTGGCATCTCCCATGTCAACATCCACAGGACCAGCTTCATCACCCACACCACCTACATCAAACTGGCCCATAGCACCAAAATCCCCGTCCTGAGAAGCATGAGACATGGTGGAGCGACATCCCTGCATCCGGTTGGGAACGAACGACGGTGGCGGCATCATGCGTCCATCTTTTGAGACTACTGAGTTCTCTCTAGTGATAGCAGGGACCGCAGTTCTTTGAACCGCTTTCATAGGTTTCTTCACTTTCTCCACGCGAGGTGTCTTGCTTCTCCCACTTCCTGAACCAGACGCGTTCGAAGATGGCTGTGCCTCACCTTCCGGGTGCGATCTCTTCTGTCTATCCGGCTGTTGTGGTTTTGGTGTAGCTGAGCTCCTAGTGCTTGCGTTTGGATTGGATGATGTGCCTTGAAATTGTGATGTGGATATCACAAAAAGACCGTCGGATTCATCGCCTTCGATGTCGATAAAAAGCGGGGCAGCAGGGTCCGTGAAACGGAATTCCAGTGCCAAAGCCATGAATTCGGCAAATGCGATTGTGGCCTTAGTAGCACAGACCTCGGACTGAGCTAGACGTTCGACTATCAAGCAGCAAACGCACGTTAAATTCGCGTAGATGGAAGGCAATGGTGATTGGTGGTTCGGCAATATCGTACACATCGAATTCGTCTACGCTGATAGTGAGCTCCGTAGCCAGCTGCGCTCTGCCTTGAGAGGAGGTTACGGGCATCTGGCACCCAAGTCTGTGAATGGCGCAGACCTTTTGTATCAATAGAAGACTCGAGACTTTTCACATCGACATCTGTGTCTCCGAATGTCCACACCAGTTGTGGATCGTTTTTCATGCCGCGGCCACTAGGAAAGTGCTCGGTAATGTCTTTGATGGCTCTTGGGCCGATTGTAAGCCGTGATTCGTTATCAGACTCTGGGACACCGGGTGACAGGAGAGAGGTGGGTAGGAGAAGGGGTAAACGATGAGTTTTCACGATACCTAACATGACGTGCACATGAACGTTGCACAATATTGGTAATAGAACACGGAGCTCACCGTGTTTGCAGTACAGACGTACAACGAGCTTGCTTTCCAACGAATCCTCGTCTTCCTCGGGGTGATCGCCGGACGGGCCCTCTATAACGATTAACTCGCACCGCTCGACGGTCCTTTCGATGGTCCTATGCTTGAATATCGAAAGCAATGTCTACGATCCCAAAATTGGTGCATATACGCGCGCAAATGGGACGAGACGCACTTTTACGAGCAGTTGTCCTTTGATATCCTGTGCTTCGCTGGGGCTGCCGTTCGGCGGCTCGGCCCCGTTGGCACCACCACCGACGCGATACCTCGAAAAGAACATCTTTCCATATCTGAAGCGACAATATGCAGAGAGCGACGAGTTTGTCGCGCTCAGCGTGAGGTGTTGCGCGTCTGCATATAGGACGAGGTCGTCGCCGTATCGCGCGAGACACGTCAGGGCCCTGACGAACGCTTCTCGCTGAATGAGACTGTATGTGAGCAGAGATCAAGTTGAGTCGAGGGCGTACGTTTGAGTGCGGTTGCGTTGAGCGTCGCCTGCATTCTGTGCATAGTGGTGGACGTGTTCAAGGGAGTTGTGCTGAGATGCCACCACCGGCCAAGCTCGCCATCGTCGGCGGCGGGCCGTCTGCGTTCTACGTCGCCTCACGCCTGCTGTCGCGCCTGCCCCACGCTGACCCGTCCTCGCCGTCGCTGAGAGTGCATATATTTGATCGTCTCTGGGCACCGCATGGCCTCGTCCGCTATGGCGTCGCACCGGACCACCCGGAGGTCAAGGTGTGTGTCTGCCATCCTCCCCGTTTGCCGTGCTCACGACTCCCAAGAACTGCACGAACAAGTTCGATCGGACTGCCGCTGACCCGCGCTTCCGGTTCTTTGGAAATGTTCACGTTGGCAGCACGCGACCCACCTCGATCCCGCACGCCCTCCCGCTTCCCCTCTCGTCTCTCCTCCAGAACTACACCCACGTCCTATTTGCAACAGGATGCACGATTCCGACGCTCCATCCGGACATACCCCCGTCTTCGCATTGCGTCCCCGCGCTCTCTCTCGTGCATTGGTACACCCGACATCCCTCTAACCCGCCCTCGCCCGCCCTCGACAAGATCACACACCTCACCCTCATAGGCAACGGGAACGTCTCGCTCGACGTCGCTCGTATGCTTCTCACATCGCCCTCTATTTTAAAGAAATACGACGTCCCCGAACATGTTCTCGAAGTCCTCTCCTGCTCCACACTCAAACATGTCTCCATCATCGGCAGACGCGGCCCATTAGAGGCAGCATTCACGAACAAGGAACTACGCGAGATGATGCAGCTCCCAGACGCTTCCATGGTTTCACTGGACCCTTCTTTCCTTGCCTTCCCAGAGGGGACAGCTCTATCCCGCCAGCAACGCCGGACACTCGAGCTTCTTCAGAAAGGTTCTCAAAGCCCGTTTGGTAGTACATCAAAAACCTGGTCCCTTGATTTCTGTCGCGCTCCTACCGCTCTGACGCCGAGTCGTTCTTCCGCTGCCGCCGAGCTGACCCTGGCTCACACCCGCGTCGATCCTACCACCGGCCGCGCAATCTCGACAGATCAGGTTTCCATGCTCACTACTTCCCTCGTCGTGACGTCTCTTGGCTTCCATGTGGACCCAGCTACCGCTTTCTTTGACCCCTCCTCTTCTCACCTCCGCGCGCGTGGTGGCCGAATTCTGTCCGAAACTGGCATTCCCCTGAGAAACATGTATACTTCTGGTTGGAGTGCGAACGGTGCCAAGGGTGTCCTTGCCACTACAATGATGGACGCATACACGGTTGCCGATGTAATTCTATCTGACATTGTTTCTGGCACCGCCGGGAACGCAGGGATAGAAATGACGGTACCAAGTGAAAAACTTGAGAGCGGGGCGGCATATATTCATCCCGAGAGTCCGCCCGAGGAGATCCAGCAGGGGATAAGGGATGGGCAGGTTACCCAGTACCACGACTGGAATATCATTAATGCCGAGGAACTGAACCGAGGGGCACTCCTCGGAAAAGAACGAGAAAGAATGGGTTGGGAAGATGCAAGGAAATTTCTCTCACTCTCACGTATAGAACACCCCCATTGGCATCCAGCTGGAGCGATCAGATGCCATTAAACGCGTAGTAATACAATGCGATTCATCTCTCCTTGGCTCTTGGCATTCCCCTTACATCCCAGCATGGCCACAGGTTCCCAGCGTGGTACCACCTCCTCAATCCTTCCTCTGAAAGACTGGATGAGGTAATGGCCGCCGTGGTCGCTTCGACGTCGACGCAGGCAGGTTTTGCAAGTTACTGAATCCTGCTGACCTCGAAGGTGCGGTGCGGCGTGCGTTGTTCTGTGGATCGAACAGTGCCAAAATATGAACCGGGCCCCCCTCGTAGCCAATATGACAGGGACAAACCTCCGCTTCCTGTTTCTGTTTCGAATAAAATGCAAAGAGGTCCGCAATCTGCTGCTCGATCATTTGTTTTTCCTGGTGGAGTCTCCCAACATCCTGGGTCATCGCAGCCACCTCTCGGCCCAGTTCAGCCTTGAAGTGTTCGACGTGTGCTACGCGGCGTCAGCGACACGTACTTTTCCAGGCGCCATACGTTTTACCTTGGACGTTGATGGCTGTAGCCTCCTTCATGGCTTCTACGAATCGCAGTCTTTCACCGCGAATCTCATTGGTGAGCTCTTTGGCAAATGTCAGGACAATGAGAGCATCTCGAATGGGGCACCAACCAGTCGACAGGGCGCGGAGCATCTGTTCTTGCTCGTGTCGTTGGCGGTTGATAATCTCGAGCACCGAATCAGTTACTACGAATCAATGTCAGTGTTCTAGGTCAATATGGGCCACGAATATCGTTTGTATATCATACCGAGCGCAGTACGTTGTTCGGCACCGCTTTTCATCTGATCCTTGACTGCGTTTGTCAAATCGCCGATGGATGCCTGCAGCCGGTCTTCACCTAAAGCTTTGGTCTGGACAGATGAAATGAGCCGTCTGATCTCGTTGAGCATTCCTTGACTGGAGCGTTGCCCGTCAGTAGTATCATTATTTGGCGAAATGCCCAGGTGAGCACAAATTTGTTCGACGTTTGCAGCCACCGATTGGATATGAACAGTGCCGCCGTTCACGAATGCGTCCAGCCACTGCAAGCCTCCATACATTCAATGGATCACGCAGGGGAGCTGCGGTCGATACATACCGCGTTCAATTCATTGAGATAACGAACACTGTCGGCTTGTTGATCGATTTGGAGTTTGTGCTGTTCTTCGTCTGACCTGAGATAATCCAAGATTGCTTGAAGCTTGGAGAAATGAGATGATGGTAACCCTCACTCTGACCGCACTAACGGAAACTGCGGACCTTTTCTGAATTAGCATCCGAACTTTGTGATGAGCGCATCACCTGGTCTGCAGAAATCGTCGCATTATTGGATCTGTGTAATGATGCAAGTTCGTCCAGCTTTGCGTATATATCTGATAAGCTGTGGCGGGCGTCGACCCGACGGCCACTTGTCGGGGAGGGGCGATGAACATCTCGGCTCCCTGTGGTTCCCATATCATAGGCTGTAGAGGGATGCTCAGCTTCTCGTACAGCCTGACGTTGTAATTCTGCTTGACCGTCTTCAATGGATGTTAGCTTCTCCATGAGACGCGGCGCCAGCCCAGTGAGCTGCGTCTGCAAGTCCTCAAACATCTGCATCAATGTCTCCACCTGTGCGTGTTTCGAACTCGTCGTGATCAGTTTTTTCAATCCATCAAGTTTGGTTAGGACATTTTGAAGAAACGTGTTGTCCTTCAAATCCGACGTCGACGATTGTTGAGCCACCGCCGCGGTCACTACTTGCCCTAACAAGACCTGTATTTCGTTGGGGAGCACGTGAATGTCGCGCTGCAGCGCGATGATTTGCTCGCCCAAGCCGGCTGTCTGGTCATAATGTTTTGCTGCCGTGTCCTTGATGAACTCTACCAAGGGCGCCAACTGGGGCTCCGCCCCTCGTACGGCGAGCGGTGACGTCGGCGGGTTCTCCACGTGCTCCCGGATCGCGGTCTCGGAGAGCATGGCGCGCAAGGTCGTCGTCGCCATCAGCACCGTCTCCGTAGGCGTGCTCGGCGGTGTCGGCGCAGGCGTCGACAAAGCTGGGCGCGCGACGCGACGTCGCTTAAATGCGCTCCGCACGGAACCTGCCTCGGAGAATGGCACGCATGGTGGCTCAGGGAGCGGGATCACGATGGAGGCGTCTGTCGAGGGCGTCTCCACGCCTTGCTTATCGGCGCTCCAGCGTCCGGCGGCTGTGTGCACCTCCTGGAGCTCCTCGATTTGCGCAAATGACTGTCGGCGAGGCGTCGGGTGGGCGGCTTGCGCGCGCCGGAGCGCAGTACCGACGGTGGACGACGTGACGGTGCTCGGTACGGGGCTCGCCGCCTCCGAGCCCTCGATTTGAGCGAGGCGTTGCGTGACGACGGACAGCGTTCCGAGATTGGCGATGGACGGACTCTTAGATCGAGAGTACCGATCGGAGGGCGGATGTGAGAGCTGGGAAGGGGGACGAGGCGGAGAGACAGAGAGCGGAGAGCTCGAGGCTGTGTGACGCGGTGACTTGGCGACCGGTGTGGGCGGCGGTGTCTGCTCAGTCGAATGCGTCTTTGGCGCGCTGGAAGACGTATATTCGGAATTTGTTTCTTCGGGGGAAGATGAGGGTTGTGAGCGCTGATCAATCTCTGTGTGTTCAGAGGTGACATCTGTTCTAATAGTCAGCGGTTCAACACGCTTCGATGCACCTGTGATGTCGCGTTTGCGTTGTGACCCGAGGACAGCATCCCTGCAACAGGGTAAGTTTTTGGAACGCAGCGCAGGCGTTTGATCTCACCAAATCGCCCCGACCCATCGTGCACGGTCCTGACTAGAGGTAGCAGCAAAGGTTTCCTTTGGCTGGCTCTCGAAGGACAATTCGAAGCTCCTTAGATCACCTTCGGTGTCTGGTCGTGATACTCGCTCGTTTAGAGAGTGTATATCCATGAACCTGTCCAATTGAATGGTGTGGATGGAAGGAGTGTCGTGCATCGTATACCAAGTGATCAGCAGGTGGGTGTAGTATAACGTCACTGTGCATGACATCCAAATGGGAGGATGAGACGGCCGCCGTGAGAGGTAAAGCAGAGGGCCAGAGAGCACGGGCCCGGCTTCGTCAGGGGACGCATCTTTCTCCGAGGGCGACAAAACTTTCTGGGGCTTGGAAAGAGAGGGAGGTTCGGCTACCACGGCAATATCTAGTTCCGGAGCGTAAAAAGGTGGAAGATAATCATCGTCGTCTGAATCCTTGTCCCTCTTTTTCTTGAAGACGGACATAAAATTTCGCAAGGAATTGCTCAACGACCTCCTCTTACTCTTGTAGGGCACAACGAGAAAAGGGTGGCGCATATCACAGGAATCGATCTCGGAGGTTGCACGAGTGGAACCAGGGGTTCTCTTGACTGCAGCCGTTCCCGCTGTAATGGCCTCATAACGGTGTACTAGCTGCTTCGTCGACTGCCGACGCAACGTTGGAACATGGCCAGGATTGAGGACTTGGTCTATCGGCGGGTAGGGCTCGCAAGTTACGAAGCCTCTGCGTTCTCCGCCATAGCCAAATTCCTCTCCGGGGGAAGACGTGTTGTGCGTTTTGACGTGCGGACCAGTACTGTGAGCAAGGTCCATTTTCCGAGGTCCTCCGACGCCTGACTTGGACGCTCGAAGAGGATATGATTCATGTTTGGGAGTACAGGGAAGCTCGGCAGTAGTTGTACTCGACCGAGAAATCGGAGAGGGCATTATGCGTCGGCGGGACAGGGACACTGTTTGGAGGACACAAGCTCACTAGCAGGAGAGTTCGATTCAGACCGAAAAGATTCAATGTACCGGTCTGATATCGAATCCTGGGGGGTCAAACAATGATCGCAACACAACGTGATGCCGATTATCCAATGCTCGCGAATGAAGTATACGTGCCTTGCCATTGGCCGTAGTATCCATGCATTGAATGGTGGCGATTATACATTGAGATGGGTAGTAAAGCAAGATAAAGTATGTAACATCTAGTGGCTGGCGGCAGAAGGCTGTGGTGCCATGTTTTCCGGTACTGGGGAGGGCGTCGGGTGGGGGGACACCAAGAGGAAGGAAACACGTACACGGAGGTAGTTGTGGCCGCGTGCCCTCACTGAAGACACGGGAAAGTAAGACACCGACACCCTCGAAAACACCGAGGAGGATACCACAGGCGATGGCTGAACCGAGGGCGGATTTCGGTCCGCCTGGGGATGGATGAGCGGGGGAGTGCCGAGAAGGCGGCCTCGGACTCACTGCGAGCAGCCAGACAACCGCCGGTCATGAAACCAGAGATGATGGCATTCCAGGCGTCCTCTTTTTGCCGCCAGCCCTTGACGGCACAGTCGAATGTGGAGAACATGCCGCCCCAGACACCAAAGTTGCCTCCGGTGACGGGGGCGCGTGCTTTTATGGTGGAGATGGCACCGACGAGGCGCTCACCCTGTCAAGGGAGGTGAGCACGAGGAGGCGGAGGGAGCGAGGGGGCTACCCGCGGAGAATTTCGGGCGCCCTTGATGCCGTGCCATATGCCGCCGCCGACGGCGCCCATTGCAAAGGCGCCTCCAAAGTCGTTGAGGATCACCCATGGGCTGTGGGCGTTGTCAGGGGCGGGGAGTGGGCCACGGAAGCGGACATACCAGGGGTCGCGTGTGTGGTCTGCGTGAGACATGAAAAATGCGTTGACCGCGGGTGGACTGGCGGGCTGAGGATGTTGGTTCAGGGCAGGCCTTTTTAACACGTGACCGTGCCGTGCCCGTGAAAGGGAGCCCGAACGCGTCGGACGGAACGACGAGGACGCTGTCGGCGATGGGCGGCAGCGCGCGCAGGAAGTCGCTCTCGCAGGTCTTTGTCGAGCTGGCAGCCCCGCAGAGACACGTGTCATCAGCGGGCCGCAAAGAAAACGCGTTGTCGCGTGCACCTGCTTCTCAGATGAGCTCCAGCACGCCCCCCGCACCCAAGCGAAGGCTCGATGTGGACGACCTCCCCGCCACGAAGAAGCCCAGGTCCAGCATGCCACCGCCCCTCCCAAACGCGACCGACGACTATCCCAACGGCTTCGTCTACTGTCACCAGTGCAACAAGAAACGCGACGCCACAGGTCCGTCTCTCCCCCCTCCCGCAGTCCGTCCCCTCACATCGCCCCAGTCTGCATCCGTTGCACCGCAAAGAACACCAAGGGCCGCAGGTGCAACACAAAGTACTGCAAGCCCTGCCTCAAGAATCGCTATGGTCTTCTTCTCGAAGACATCCTTCCCGATGCCCAAATGGACCAGCTCACCCATGTCCACGGCGAGGGGTATCATTTCAGGCAATTGTTTCGTCCCGTCCCCGGTCGTCACAGATCGCTGACTCGCCATCAGGTGTCCACGATGCGATGACGTCTGCAACTGTGTGGCCTGCAGGAAGGCCAAGGGCTTGCAACCGACGGGGTGCGTGGCCCCCCTCCAGCCGAAATTCAAACTCATACGCCTTTCCAGTAATCTCACCAATGCCGCACGCCAATCTGGCCTCACTTCTGCTGCCGATGTCCTTCGTCAAGACCCCAAGGCAGCAGTCAGTCTGCTACGTCATACTTGACAACCCTCTGACTCGTTCTCCAGGGTCCAATGGCACACAAACCCGGTGAGAAGAAGACTGCACAGCGTCAGCCGGTGAATGGGGCCGACAAATCCCTCTCAGCACCCACCAAAGGTAGCGCCAAGCAGACCGTCCGATCCTCCAAATCCTTGGCAGAACTGCAAGCCAAATCCAAGCCTGCGCCAAAGCCCAAGATCAAGGCTCCTCCCAAGCCGAGGTTGCTAGCAAAGCCTATCTGGACATGCGTGGATACTGTTCTATCGCTACCTGACACCGAGGAACGCATTAATATCCGCGAGTTTGCTTTACGATTCTCATCTATCCTGGAGCTCTCCCGCACCCATCTGGATGAACTAGATGAAATAAGGCCGTCACGAACTCGCAATGGCGAGGATGAAGATGAAGACCTTGTCCCGTGGGTCAGCGAAGCGTGTGCCAAGTCGCTTCTTGTCGGCCTCTTGAATATGATAGATGTTAAAGGAGATCATGAAAAGGTATGTCCCATTGAACGCACATGCGTCACCACCATTCCTGATCGAACCCATAGCATCTGAAGGCCACCGTCAAGTCAATACGGGAAAGTGGTGCACATCTGAATAAGATTTGGGCGGCTCTCGCGACCCTCCGTGACCGGCTAGAGACCACATCCACCTCCTCCCGCTCCTCTTCTACTTGCTCTCTTTCTTTTTCCGACCCTTTGCCTCCTCCGGAATCCGTTTCCATCATCCGGACGCGTAGCGGAGCCAACCAGTCCAACACCGGATGTATCAGCGTTCTCCGCACCGCTCAGCTCGTTCCTGTAATCACAGCGTTCGTCGATGCTGCTATAGAATCTGAAGCAGCGAGGCAGGAGCTCGAGGCAGGAGTCCAGGAGTCTAAGGAACGGATCAAGGATGCGCGAGAAGCGCACCGTATTGAGAATGAGCGATTCGAGCAAGAAAAAGAGCGCGAAAAAACAACTGGAAAACGGGTGAGTATGTTCGTCTTCACTGGAGAATCGTATTGTTGATACAAACTTTCAGCTGGACAAGTCAAGAACGGAGTACCACAAGCGCATCATCACAGCTATCGACGACGCGTTGAGGGTGGCATCGTACGCATACGTCCCTCGAATCGCACCCCTGGGAAGAGACTCGGAAGGGCGCACATACTGGGCCCTCACGCCAGGAATAAACGAGCGCGAAAATGCTCTAGAACTGCTCCAGTCTCATTCTCGAGGGCATACCCACAAATCAAGATCCCGCCGCAAGCCCTTGGTGCCTTCCGAAGAAGACCGCAGCGCTCTCAGAAAGTGGTCCTGGTTTATTGCTGCTTGGGGGAAGCGGCCCCCGATCACAGAACGTACCCTTGTAGAAGTTGACAACAGCGAGGAGGAAGATGACGGAGACGACGACGACGACGAACAGTGGTGGGGATTCTGGGAACCTGAGGAAATCAAAAAGCTAGCCTCTTGGGTTCACTTCAAGGCTGGCCTCGAAGCCGAGCAAACGTCCCTCCGAAGCTCCAGCAATCCTTCCCGATCCCGCATGCAGACTCCCGGATCGGATGTAGACATGGGCAATGTGACTGACGATGAAGGCTCCGAACTGGGAGCGGGTGACGTGAAGTCGAGCACGGCCCCAACCAAAGGCGAGATCGCGACTCTAGTCAAGGAGTTGGAACAATACGCGTCACTTCTCGAGGGCAGGATCAAGAGGGATGAAGACACGTAGGACAACGACCCAGTGAGGATATAGAGCTTGTTATGATCATTGTCACACCGCAGCGCAGCGCGTTCTGGGGCACGATCCAGGATATGTTATACCCTATGTTAATGGCGAATAGAGTGCGCGGATTCGGTGCACACTTTTAGTTCGATACTTATTTCCGTACATTCAACTTGGATCTCATAAACGTCATTTCTTGTCACTCATTGAACGTGGGACGCAAGCCTCGCGAGGAGATCGCCGTCATCGATGGGGCTTTCAATGCACTTCGAGAGCTGTTCTGCGAGGCGGACAGCGAGCACGTGTTTACACTGACGGCAGTACTCAACCGCGATGTGGGATACGAAACATGCGAACCTACCATGAGATGGGACTCGCTCATTAGGACTGCAAACGCAAAAGCGGGGCAAGTGCAGTAGCAAGGCATGTGCGGCGACCAGCCCAGTCGAGGAAAGACGCTATACGTCGCGGTGGACCCGAGGACCTCGTAGTGGTATCTCCCCCACAGCGTCCGGTACTTGAGGACTACAAATACTAGTCGACAGGGTGCGATGGAAAGAGAGACATGGCATACCGCACTCGCGGTCAACGAGGTCGAGCGCAGCTAACAGTGTCGTGTCCGGGAACAGCGCACGCAGCCTGTCGATGCCTTCCTCTACTGGGTCGGCACTATGTTCAAGGTCAGAACCAACATCCAACAGGCCGACAAGCTTACGGCTGTCTTCGTCGATGGAGTCCAGGACGACTTGCACGACGTATCCTAGATTCGGGGTGCCGGTCGTGGTGGTGGTCGACATCAAACTTCCAAGACGAGACGTGTCGGAGTGATTCGGCGCCCCGTTGTTTCAAGTGACGCGTTTCGAACACGATTGCGATCAAAACACGAAATGGACTACCTCTTCATCTTTGCTCAGGCGCACGAGGAATTCCGCGTTCCGGAGCTCCACTCTGTAGCAGAGGTCTATGGCTTCGAGGTCGGATTCGACCACTACGCGACCGAGGGTCTCGCCGACGCCGTCAAGCGGCCATTCATGATTCTCAGGCTGATGGAAGAGGCGCACGCGAGGCTTCTCGCGGGCAGATGTATCCTGATCAAGTACGCTGCACGACGTCTTCGCGAGCCCTTTGTCCGACCTCCTAACGCGAGCCTCAGGTCGATCTACCAGTTTTACGCACAGGGATCGATCTACGAAGAACTCCATGCAGCGAACAAACGCGCGCGGTCTCTCTGGGAACGCTACGTGCCCGACACATCCTTCAAATTCACCGTGACTGGATACAATCACGGGCTATCTCAGCGCCGACAGCGCGACGTGATTGAGAGCTTTGCCTACATGGGCTTCCTGGGCAAGATCGAGATGAAGCACCCAGAGATCACGCTTGGCGTGTTTGAGGAATGTGCGTGGTGTGCGGCCGCTTGGTGAGATGGGGGAACCATGGCTGATGTTCTCTGCGCGCTGGCATCAGACGGGGACGATCGCAGGCCTGACGGGGGCCGCAATGTGGACGGCGAATTCAAGCAAGCGTACGTCGGCAGGTTGGTGCGTTTCACTCCACGCGGTGCCCTCGGCCGTCTTGTATCACAGTGTCATACCCGGCGCCGGCAGATCGCAGAGGGCACCGCACGGGCCCTCATCAGGACGTTTGATGTCAAAAAACGAGCCTACTTTGGAAACACGAGCATGGAAGCGGAGATATCCCTACTGATGGCCAACCAATCACAAGTAAGCCATTCCCCCCTCGTGACCATAGATCAGCCGTCCGAGTGTGTTCTAGGCCGCACCGGGAAAGCTCATGTATGACCCGTTCGCCGGAACGGGAAGCATGGCCTATGTACGTACCATTCGATACGTGACCACACGCATACGTGCCCGAGTCTACCTGACCATGGTGCCAGACGACCGCCCATTTCGGAGCGTACGTGTACGGGTCTGATATCGACGGCCGACAGATGCGGGGAAAATGTGTGTTCGCAACCATGCGTTGCGACCTCGACTCACCTGTCACCTCGCGCCAAGCGAACACCCCAGGCGTCCTCCGCGCGGCTGCCCAATACGGGGTCGATCAGCAGATCATGGACCTTTGCACGTTCGACGTGACGCACCACCCTTGGCGGTGCGGCGGGCTCTTTGATGCCATCATCACCGACCCACCGTGTACGCCCTCCGGGATCTGATACATCACACCCAAGTGCTGACGTGCGATACCAGATGGCGTGCGTGCTGGCGCCAAGCGCCTCGGGCGCAAAAGACCCCGCGATGACAGGCCGCCCCCTCAGATGCCTCGGCGGTACGTCTCCCCCACACGTCAGACCACCAAACTGAGCCCCCGTCGGGTCGTGTGCCAGGGACACCAACGAACCGTACATCCCGCCGACAAAGCCGTACGAGCTCTCGTCCCTGATCGGCGATTTGGTTCTCTTTGCACGTTACCAGCTCAAGCCTCGCGGATTGCTCGTGTTTTTTCTCCCCACGGTGACCGAGACATACGAAGAGGTGGATGTCCATACCGCGCTGTGCGAGGGGATGGAGCTCGCTGCGAATTCTGTGCAGGGGTTCGGAAGCTGGGGCAGACGGGTGGGTCATGCAGCTCGGTTTAGGTGGTCACGCGTGACTGATGGAACGTCGCAGCTCATCACGATCCGCAAGACAACGGCAGAGATTTATCCGTCACCTGCCTTCGGTTCTGCGGATGTCTGTGGCACGGCAAACTTGCATGCTCCGGCCCACAAGGACTTTAGGGAAAAGTACTTTCAGGGATTCAAGAAAGCGAGCGAGCAATGACACCCACACCATACTTGGTGTCCAGCGAATGATATTCTTTTTGTCCGTCGCCTATATAAACGAATTTGCCGGCTGCCTAGAATGGTGTGAGGTGCACAAAAGAAACGTGACACGAGGTGTGCGTAAGTATGGTATAAGTCAGGACGCCTAGCGGGTTAACAAACTGTCCAAAAGCGAGAAAGCAAACACAAAACTAGCGAGTAAGTTGAGGCGTGTTCGTGGATGTCTAATTTCCCCCACCCTCGTCTACCCGTTGTCCTGACCAATCAATCATCATGAAAGGTCCTTCGACTCGAGCCCTTCTGTCGTGTCGTCGAACTTGCCGGCGGTATAAGGATTGGAAACCATGGGTACATCATTCTCTGCTGCAATAGATTCGTCCAGCTCTCTGCGGGCTTGCCGTGCGCGCACAAAGAATACGAGCGCTCCAAAGGCTACAACAACTGTCCCATGGAAGATGAGAGCATTGCGCATGTTATACGGGGGGTCTGCGGTTGCGGGGGCACGAAGTGAACCTTCCACTAAATCAGGCATAGTTAAATACTTTAGCGGGTGAAAGCGACGGCAAACACACCAAGAATGAAGATGATGGCAAACAGATTTCCACTGAAAAGCGTGAGCGTAGTCACAATGGGGTGCAAATGGTATGCTCACCTGCACCATAAAAGGGCAGCGCTGGTATCTGCATTCCTCGTTAGCTCCACTCCGAGTTCCAGAGCGATAGGGAGCATTGTCAGAGAGCAGATGCCAATGACAACGAAAATGGTAAACAGAGCGCCGGTGTTATTTGGGCGGACTTTGTGGCGGTCAGAATCGTGTCAAAGTGGGAAGAAAGAAGCTTACTAGCCCAGATCAGGGATAGCCAACCAGCTGCTACGATCGGGACAAGGATCTTTAGCGTAATACCGAGCCGATGAGTGAAAATCCGGTCGAACATTGGTGCGGTGACAATCGAAGCGACGATGCCGGCCAGTAGTAAGCTTGCAGCCAATAATCCAGAGATTGTAGCTGAATATCCCATGGGTTGCTGAAATTACGAATATTACATGCAAAAGCAAGTAAGGGAGCAGAGAACTCACAAACCACTCGCCCGACAACACACTGAGGGCACTTGTAGCGCCAACATATGCTCCAAAAAGGGCAGTGATGACGACAAAGTCGAGGCGTTCATGGAAGGTCATGTATGCGTCTGGTGGAACTGACAGACCGCAGACAGCACGGCATAGAGATGTAAGAGTTTGAGGAGGCTTGGAGCCGGCATACGCTAGGAAGACAAAGATGAGTTCGAGGGGGTGGCATAGAGCCGGCGAGCTTACTGGGGGGAGTAGGAGGAGCATCGGTGATCAAAAAAACTGCTGGGGTAACAACTGTACAGATAATTGCTAATATCAAAACCTGAGAGGTGGCTGAGTGATGAGAAAGTAGGGCGGAACACGAGACAGAAAACTGACAGATTGACGGGACGTTGCGGCGAGAGGAGCAAGCAGTTGGGCGATCGCGCCGCCGACTGGATTGGCTATGCAGGAAAACTGTGAGAAAAAGAAACAGGAAGGGGGATGAGCGGACCGATTGCGATGAGCATGGTTGCAGTGGTGCGGCCCTCGAGATCAAACCACTTTTCAGAGTACATTGGGCCAAGGACTTGAAAGACAGGCTGGGACACTGCAGAAAATATCTTTGGGGCGAAGACAATGAGGAGAAATAGCGCAAGGAAAGGGCGAGTGATATACCTGACCAAAGATGAGCAGAGTGTAAGCGGATTGGGAGGAAAGAGTGGTAGTAGTGCCAGCATAACGAATCCATCCGGATATGAGATTCATGAGGGCACCTATCTGAGCCTAGAAGAGAGGTGTGAGGGAGGAAGAGAAGATGGGACGGGAGACATACACAACGAGTGATACCGAGACGAGGGCAAAAGATAGGGACGAGAAGAGAAACAGGGATAAATATACAACAAATGATGTTTCCGAGCCAATTGACTTGGTCCACGGTGATGTCAAACTCGGCGGCGGCTGAAGAAGCGTTGAAGGTCGGGACGAGACAAGGGATGGGGAAGAGGGATACCTTCTGTAGCGATGGGACCAAACCAAGCCCATGGCATGCCAGTGACGAAACCAAGGAGGATCTGGGCTACGATGAGGGGAAACGTTTGAAACAGAACAATGGACGCACGAAGCCGAGGAGGCCAGAAAATCTGCGTTTGTACAGCCTGTACCTGACTTGTGGGGGAGGGACCGCGAACGAGACGCTGGTCTTTTCAAGGGAGGGCTCTGTGGTGCCGCTCCCGCTCGCGCTGGCGGTGGACGTCGTCGTCGTCATTGGTGGCAAGGGACGGGCTGGTGGCAGGTGGGCTCGACAATGCCTCTTTGATAGTAACATAGCACAGCCACGACCAAGCTACACCCTCCGCTTCCGCTTTCGGAATAGACTCGGCTCGGCAGTGATGGGTTCGCTCGACTCCTCCGTCGAACCGGACCGGTTCGCCTCTTCTATCATCCCCACCCGGACCGTCTTTTTCCGAAGCTTGAATGACCGCATGTCCTCCCCATCCTCCACCACGTCTTCTGCCCCCCGCTTCTCCCCTCGCACCTCCTCTTCCTCCTCCACTCTCTCCTCGCCTCCGTCCGCAGCTTTCGTCACCACCGTCCATACTCCGGGTGTGCCCGCGTGCGTCCTCTGTTGTGCCTCCTCCGCATCCGGGTCCTTGTACCCGAGCGACGCTGGCGTGCTGTAATTCGCGTAGGGATCAGATCCTTTCGTCTTCGGCTTCGGTGCAACCGGGATCTTCTTCGTTCCTCCGGAAGAGCTCGGGCCTGCCCGCCCCGACGCGACATCCAGCGCGTACGCCGCTTCCGCAGCCTGCCCCCAGTCCTCAGTTGCATCCCAGCAGCAGGCCTGCAGACGTACCTTTCCGACGCTCGCCATGATCCCCTTTTCCTCCTCCTTCTCCCTCACCCGTCTTTCCCCTTCTTTGTATAGCCCCCTCACGAATCGCTCCACGTTCCCTTTGTGCCGCAGTCCATTCTCGTGCTGCTGTCGCGATGGCTTGTCGTCCGCGATGTAGATATTACAGTACTTGCAGTGGTACCGTTTGTGCGACACCCAGTATTCCGACATGATGGTGTTGTTCAAGTCCACGATACCAGATTATGTAATCGCTGATAAGTGAGGCGAATGCCCGAAACTGGCCAGAGCACACCTTTGTTTACATCGCACCTTGTTGTTTCATACAGCTCCCGGCGTAGTATATTAAGTGGTCGCAACGGACCGAAGTGCAGCGACTGGCTGTGTCGGCGCTCTGCTTGGTCTATATCTTGTCAGGTAAATACCGGACATCCGTTGTCCCAGGCTGACAGCTGTTGTCCCCAACTGTTATACTCTTTACGATTCCGTTAGCCAGCGCCCATCGGGACTCGTCTTCGCCACGATGACCGAGAATGATCCTCAGCATCCAGATGGCGTTCAGATGGTCGAAGATGTGGAAGACATGGAGGAAATAAATGCTCTCACAGAGCTCGGGACCACCCTGATCCGGGCGATCCTCGAAAGAGAGCCCATAGATAATGTCCAGGATCTCATCGACGCAGGCGCACCGCTCTGGTTCCAGGACAACGATGGAACTTCCCCCTTGCACGCCGCCGCGTATGTGGGCAATGAGGGACTCGTGAGACTCCTCCTGGAAGAAGGTGCTACATGGAACGCAGGTGAGTCCTCCCCCCTGTTCGCTCTCCTCCGCCCACATACCCCGTGCATCGTTGGCAGTGGACAACCTTGGGAATACCGCCGGCGACATTGCGCTCTCCATGAACAACGACGTATGTTATACCCTCATTCGCGACACTGGCATTCGTGCAGGTGCTTCACGCATACTTGTACACCATCTACCCTCGCTGAAGCTCTGACAGAACTGCTCCGCGCCCTCCTCACTTCAAAGACGTCAATGAGCGGAGTGCCCTCCTCCTTGGTGATCCGGAAAGAAGACACCTCGGCAGTGGGGTCTACTGATGCCTTCCTGGATGCACCGTTACAGTACACCAAAGATGCCAGTGGTCAAGACATATGTCTTCTGAAACTCGAGGATGGTGGAGAAGTGGGCGTCATGATGGGATGGGAACGTGACATCAGTAAGCAAATACGCTCTCTGCCCGAGAACGTGCAAGGTTCATACGATAGTGCCCAGTGCGCAGAACGGTCGACGAACTTTGCTTGAGTCATCCAAAGCTCAACAGTGGACTAAAGGTGCTTAATATCGGTTTCGGTCTGGGCATTGTTCGTACATCTCGCGTCCGGTCTTCGTGACCGCATCTAACGTTGGTCAAGATCGACAACATGTTTCAATCTCTCTCCAAATCACCCATCCTTCATGCTATCATTGAGCCGCACCGCGATGTGCTCGCTCATATGGAAGCAAATGGTTGGCACGAGAAAGGAGGCGTAAAGATTATGAAAGGCAAGTGGCAGGACGTACTTTCCAGCGACAAGTTTCTGGGGCTGGGCAAGTTTGATGTCGTCTACATCGACACATTTGCCGAAAATTATGATGGTGAGCTCTGCGGCCCCTGAGAGAATGCGATGCTCAGTCTATATGCAGAGCTTCGCAAGTTCTTCAAACGTCTACCAGACCTCCTGAGCGGGCCTGATGCTCGATTCAGCTTTTTCAATGGATTGGCCGCGACAAGTAAGTCCCACTATCTCATTTTCACTGTTTTGCTCTCAAGAGATATCAAGATGCGCTTTTTTACGACATCTACACTCGCGTAGCCGATTGCCACCTGTCTGAAATCGGAGCCGACGTCGATTGGTATGATATTGAAGTTGGATCAGGCAACTCAACCGATGACGAACGATGGGGTGGGACGCGAGAATACTTTACTTTGCCCATATACCGCCTCCCAATCGCCCGGCTCAAGGAGTAGTCGATTTGCAATATTGTAAACTTATCGCTGTAGCCATCGATACTTGGAAAAAGAAACCAAGTCTTGTTAGTGAAATTCTGTAGTATCCAGATCGATCGATCGGTTGGCATCGAAAGGCCTAGTCCTGGAGCTGGCGACCGCAGCCTCAGTGAGTGAACCCCTACTCTTCAGCCAGACGACGGCAGCCATGGTGCCTGATCAAGATGCTCGCGGGCCGCTGGTCGTGGGGCCGGGTTTCGAGGCACAAAACAAGAGTTCCCAATTGTGAAATGGCCA
>JBBPKK010000406.1:0-26187 GCA_038089215.1 Tylopilus vinaceipallidus
TCCATCTTGTTTTGGACGTCATATAAACGCTACTAAAATTCTGTAATCTGCGGCGTGAGTGAATTCGGCATGTCTGTGGTACATGCTATGACACTCTCACCAGGACTGGGTGCTGTACTTCTCAATAGGAATCTTTAATGAGCACCTGCCACCACTTTTGTTGGCCTTGGTTGTCTGCAACTGTAAAGTGATCACAGATTTCGGCTCCATAGCAATCGGGGGCTTCCCATGCCGATTGAATGACACATCTCATCATTGGCATCAATCAAAGACTCGCCGCTACCCACCGTAAGGGAATAGACGAACTCAATCGTTGGCAGAGCAACCTGCATCGGAGCGATATCCTCCATTATAAACAACAAGGCAGGCGGAATACAACACAAGATGTTCAAACGAGTGAGGAAGTCCTTCGAGAAGTGGGTCAAAAGGTTACCGAGCCGGAGCCAAAGAACACGGAAAATATCGGTCGGTCAGAAAGAGACAAGTATTTATAACAAGCTGGTAACCGAGAAAGAGATAAAAGGCTTAAGAAGGTACACATCTTCTCGTCGCCACGTAAAGTAAGGCAAATTAAGATGCGCCAAACAAAACTCGAACCTCCTACTTGTGTTCCTCGGCTTCCTCATCCAGTTCCATGCTAACCTTTTCATCGAGGTATTGCGGAGGAGTAACAAATATGGTCTCGGGGACTTGTTCGTACACGACGTATTCGCGGTCGAGGGGCTCGTCTGCACGCTCACCGCGCACGGTACGATAGGCTAGAACAGACAAAACCCAAAACATCCTCAAGAGAACACCGATACCACAGCCTAATCATGCGATAAGTTAACTCGGGAAGAAGCGGGATAGGCAAGGCTTACCAAGAACGAAGGCGACCGCACGACCCTCCCAGGGACCAAGCGCCTTGATGGCCCGGTGGATGCGCCTCAGGAAGCTCTTGCGGTGCCCGCCGTGACGACCATGGGGTCCATGGGGTCCGTGGTGATGGTGATGATCATGGTCCTCGTCGCCACCAGGATGGCCTGGGTGTCCATGGCCATGGTGCTTTCTATGTTTTCCCCCCTCCTCCTGAGGTTGGAGCATGACATTGTGAGAAGGATAATCCACAGGGAGGATGTAGACTTGACCAGGTTGGGGCACCGCAACATCAGCCTCGAGAAGTGGCAGGCCGAGTGCGTGGCGGAATGCGTTGGAGAGGTGGAGGGCTTTCTCGCGCAGCGAGGCACCGCAAAAGTGGGAAAAGCCCTTGTTTTTGCTCTGGGGAGGAGGGTTCATGAGAACCGGAGGACGAACGATGCGGGCGACGTCATCGTCATTGCCATTTACATTGGCGTTTGCGAGCGCATGGCCGAAACGAATGTTGGCATTCTCGTTCGAGTGCGGGTCGATGACACGGATCGGCTCGGCTGCGACGAGGGTGACTGGGGGGGAAAATAGACTGGTGAACACCACACGATTGTGGAAGCCGAATACGTCGTACCGACGCTTGCTCCTGCTAGGAGTATGGGCAGGATAGAGAGGCGCATGTCCGTACTAGATCAATACTTAGGCTTTGTTAAATGGAAGAAGTCAATGCTGTAGATGGAATGTTACGGAGCAAGATAGAGATGATGTGGAGGGGGGCTCTGTGCTGTACCAGCGCTTTCAGACTCCGACAGACTGCCAGGCCTGCATTGCTCCGGAATCCGCAGTCAGAAAGGCACTGCAGACAGCTCGTTTCGAGCGCTCGCCCGGTCTACATGCCCCTTGCCATGACTACGTGTGCGACAGGGTACTGCTGACATGGCCTTGCCCGACACTCTCCCCTTCGACTACAGGAACCCCTCCAACGATTATATTTGGTCTCGGACCCGAGGTAGGCTGGGGTCAGCTGAACAACGAACGGCGGGCACCCGCGCAATATGGCATCAGCATCACACGCAGATATAAGCTTTTCCTTTGCAGGACAAGCTGTGACCGGGCAAGGTAAAATTATACTGCGGATGATTGCCTGCGAAACAAGTGTACGTGAGCTCCCGCAGTCAGGCAGAGCCTCGCTCGATTTGTACTTACGCAGTAACGCTGAACTTGAGCGAGGTAAATACAATAGTCAGCTTGACCGCGTTTCCTACTAATTCCGACCAGCCCTTTTCGTCGAGTTGGACCATCCCATCGTCCTCCTCTCCGTGGAGCCGGTAAAAACGAGCGTAAATTGTCACCTCGGGTTTATACCTGAACTCGGATATCCACCAATCGTCTTTAGTAGCAAAGCGCTGAATGAATAAATCTACGGCTTTCTACGTCAAACATCAGTGTCATGTGTCTCAGACATTTGGGCTAGGATACACACACGGTAACTCATTGCCTGCAGTGCGGTTCTACCGAATGCACGTCTTTCGTTTCGGCAGGTCACGATGACCTGAGGCGGGAGCTGCTGTGCAGAGGTAACGAACTGGTGAAGGAGCGTGATTGCTGAAACAACATCTGCTGGTAACGTCGGGGCCTGCGACTCGGAAGGTCTCGGAGTCGAAGTCATTCGACTCATGATAGTGAAGCTAAGACGAGAGCGCGGTCGAAGGTAAAAGGCCTCGTGGCTGCAGTCCGAAGAGGGGCTGGAAGGTGCATGTCTTACTTCCCAAAGCATGCACGCTGCACGTGGGGTCTGATGGCGTAGTTGGTTATCGCATCTGTCTAACACACAGAAGGTCTCCTGTTCGAGCCAGGATCAGATCATTCTTTTTCGTTTCCTTGTTCAACGTTTTGTTGCAAGCGATGTCCTAGACAAATTGACTTTTCCCTGGGGTTAGGTTATGGTGCTTGGAAATAAGCGTTGGCGTTATCGCTTCCATGTACAGCCCGGATGCCTGCTTCTCCCGCTCTGCAGCTTGATCTTTAGCAGTATCGGTTTTTAGTCACTGGGGCTCTATGTTGCAGCCACTGTACAGGTCGAGTCTGACCGACGGTAACCTTACGGACTCAAGCTTCCCCAGCCTCAACTACCAGGAAGGGGCTTGACTTAAAGGGGTTCCAAGCGTCTTTAGTGACCACATGCTGTATCCCCCTCCATGAAGGGCCGAGTACTCGCACGAGACTCCTGGGCGTTGACATTCGAACCGGCGGGAGGTGGTTTCATCAATGGTTGAAATCAGATACTAGGCCCCCGATGTTATTTTCATTTCAGGTGGATTCCGCGGTGACCGAGTGTACATGGAGGTGTGAAACGCTGGAAACAAGCACCGGTTTCGATTCCTTCCCAGCCTTACAACAGATAGATACGATGAACGTGTGCACCTTTTACATTGGTCGCAGATCAGGCTTGTGTACTTAAAGAGTCTCTTGGCGGTTGTTGGAACCGTCCTGACGATTCCTCAGTGGCCTTGGTGGTGGGGTGTGCGTTCGGCGAAAGCCGAGCGCGGGCTCATTTTTGCACTACTGCATTTGGGGGGGGGGGGCTTCGGCCACTTTGGCAAAATGACAACCTGGAGCAGACACAGTTTGCATAGCGCTTCGATACATAGAGCAAAACTAGTGCAAAAACATAAATATACCCTGTATGTCAAAGTTGGATGCTATCATGTTCTCGACCTGAATTCCATCGGCTTTCCATTTTGGGTGGATCTCGATGGCTTTTCGAATGAAGGATTTGGGGGTGCAGTCTTGTACAACATCCACTGGGTCGCAAATCATCGTCCATTTCTCTTGTTTTCTTAGGCATACTGTATTCTTACCGTATTCTCTACTTACATTTCATTTTCACGATGCAACATCACGACGGCATAGATTCTCAGCTTTCCACTGTTTCTACAGCACTAAACGCAATCTTTAATAGATAGACTTCATAATCACCCTTGAATCCGCATATCCCAAAGCGGAAGGCAAACGGAGAGGCCTTTGCAGCAGCAGCCAGGTTGGAGAAGCGAGCTCATTGTGCATCGACTCTAGCTTGAACATTGTACCAGTTTTTTTATTGTGTTTTACGCCCACGTCACGTCGTGGATTAACCACAAAAGGAAAAATTGAGATCCGCCTGTTCCCGATTCATTCTGAATTGGCAATTTGGCTGACTCGATCGGGAAAACACTACCTAAAGCGTGTATGACTAAGCAGAATGTGACTGTGAGTGTGACTGTCCCCCTCCCCACCCGATCGGAATTTACAATCTCGCACGCCTTTTGGTTCTGGGTGCAAGTGTTAAGTAGGCGCGCGCGGCGGCCGTGGGTGGCTCCACTATGCCAAGCCTCGGCAAGCGTTGTGCCGATCGGTCCTTGCCTACCAAGGCTTTCCACAAGAAAAATGTTCACTCGGTCCGCAGCCACCCGAATCCCAGCGCTGCCAAGGGCCATTTCTAGGCTGGCATTCTCTTCCGCTCGGAGGCTCGCATGGCGTTCAACCTGTCCACAAATCCGTTCTTTACTTTGAGACCTCGCTACTTCTCTACAAAGGTAATCGCGTTCGGTGCTTTCATCGCCTTTGCGATCACCCTCTATACCTTTTCGTCTTCGCCTGGGTTTTCGTTCCGGCTCCCTGACTGGTCCTCCGTCTTTGCGGAGCGTCAACGGAGTACATGTCCTCCCGAGGCATGGAACTCGGGGTATTGGACATATAGTCCAAACACCGACTTGCCAGAGCTCACGGACAAGGATCAGGCCCTCGTGTTTGCGGGGTTCGAAGGATGTGCAGCAGATCGGGAATACTACTGGCATTTGGGGACGGACAACCCAAAGCTGTGGGACAGATTCCCTGGCGTGTCGTCCTACAAGTGGCAGCCATACTCTGGATGTGAAGTCCAGCCGCTCAATCCAACTGCTATCGTCAAGGACATGGTCGAAAAGGGTGGCTGGTTGATGCTGGGCGGTGAGTTTCGGTAGTTGGGTGTTTGCTTACCTTGCCTTGACACCATTGGTATTGCTAGACTCGATAACCGAGAACCACTTCTTCTCGCTGTCCTGTCTTCTCTATCCGCATGTCCGTGCTACCCCAAACTATACGGAAAACCCGTATTTCGATAGAGCATGGCCTCAGAAATTATACCTCGCACCCACATCCCCTTTGTTATCCCAACTCAACTTTCCGGCCGACTTCTCTGTTGAGAACACACCGCTCGTTACCTTCCGCCGCGTCGACCTTCTGCTCAACCAAGATGATCTGCAATCATTATACCAAAACACCTTTATTCAGACAGAAATAGAAGCTGAAGATCCCGGTGCCATTAATGGCACTGCACAATCCCTCTTCGGCGAAGAACAAACGTGGACATTGTCACCTTCCGAGTACATGCCTATCTTCTTGGATTCACCTCCAGAAGGGAACTTTGGGACCATGGTCGTGAGCACTGCAGGGCACTGGACGACCACGCTGATGAATGCATTCCGTGACGAAGAAGTAGGAGAGGATGCAGGGTTTGGGATCGAAGGCGTCAAGGCGTTCTTCAAAGTCGCGATGCGGACGTGGGCTGAGCAAGTCCAAGAGGCAATCGACGAATATAGGCGCCAGGGTGGCAGACGACCAAAACAAGTTGTCGTTCGAGCTTATCTCCCTGGCCATGAGGACTGCCACGATTTCCGCGAGCCCTGGACGGAGATTGCGCCCTACCGGTGGCGGTGGTATAACTGGCCTTGGATCAAGGATTTTAACGATATCTTCCAGGTGGGTGACTGACGATGCACGCGTGCGCTTCAGTTGCAATATATCTGGCGTCGTACTGATGGTCTTGTCGTTATTCGGAACAGGAGGTGCTCGCGACCCCGGAGTTCCCCGATATCTTCTACTTGCCTATTGACCGTCCGGCTCGGCTTCGGCCCGACGCAGTACGCCCCCCACCCCCCCGTTGCCTTGGTACCTGCGCTCATTGCCCGTCTTAGCATTCCCCCAGTGATTGTTTGCACATCATGACCGGCGCTGGAGTTCTAGAAGGGTGGTCGCACTACATTTGGCATTTCGTTACACGGGAAATTCCCGGGCGCATACGATAAGAAAAGACTCATCGTAGGTCTATCCAGGCCATCACTCGTAGATAACCCATGCGGAGTGTCGGGATTTGTCATGATCGATGGGTCCTGAGGCTAGAGGAAACACTTTGGACGTTAGCGACGCATTTCTGACCGCCTCTTTCTAGCTAATATATATACCTCGTGGCCCTAATCGCGGCCCCAAGACAATCCTGGATTTCCTTCTTCGTTGCTTAATGCTTGTATATTTCATGTTATGTACGGAAATCGAATTCGAGACCACTGTGGACGTTGTGGTTGGCGTATCTTTGACGACCCGTCGCCTGCGCAGAACGCACCACGATACACCTTGCTGCTGGCCTAGGCCGTGCCAACGTGCATCCGGGGCATCAGTTTATCCGCTGCACAGAAATCTGCCATCGATCTTCTCTGGTTCCCCGCGGAGTGCGTAACCTGGTGTGGTGGGGTATTGAAGACGAGCCCTGTTATCGACGAGCAGCCGCATGACAACGCATGATTGCATGATCATTTGGTCATCCGGTCATCTATTCAACTGCGCAGAACGACATGGGACCATGTGAAATGAATTGAACGGGCCGGCCTTCATATCGTCCCGGAGAGCTCATCTCCGAGTCGGCCGGCCATGCGGTACACAGTGGGAAACTTCTGGTCAGGTGATGTCATGGTCCACAGGTACGTTTACTAAATAAATGATATTTCGATCGATCCCAGCGGCGCGATATCGAAGGGGTGTATGACAAGATAGTAAGACAATAAGCACACCCGACAACGACAGAAGGCGAAAGGACGAGCGTGAACAGTACACTAGGTGGCGGACAAGATAACACAACAGTACTAGTGATGTAACAGGGACAACAGGGTAAGGGGGAAAAGGAGAGTGGATTATCGTTTAGGCAAATGTATACGCAAGATATCGTCCATGGGAAAATATCTATGTGACGAGCCGTTGTCGACCTGAGCCAACAGCTTAGGGCCGATCGGCGGACTTGAATCATGTGGTGCGTTGACGTTAATATAAGGATGTGGCGACCGCCATCGGAGGTTGGGTGGCCAGAATGCTGTCAGAGGAAAGCTCGCGCCCATGGAACAGGCGGGGCGATGAGTACCCTGCTGCTCGTGCGGGGGCCGGCATGACCATGTACGGCGTGGAACATGCGAAGCGGGTGACGTCCTCTGTGGACGGGTATCGCCTATGGTTTTGGGAGAGGTCGTAACTGGGTGGTAGGTCATAGTTCGCTCGAAGTACCTGTCAGGTTCTGTAAATCCACATATTCACGTAATCAAACATGGAACTCACGGGTGTCCCAAACTGGCTTTGGAGACTACCGGCCGTTTGAACTGGAGGAGTTCGAGTGCCAGAGGATCCCGGGTGCTCAGGTACGGGTGACATCCCACGAGCAACTCGCGTCTGCTCATGGAAATGTTGCGTTAAGGGGGTCGACGCAACACTGGTAAAGTTTTCCCCAATCCGAATGATGCTATCTGCATCCTCTTCCTGGTCTTCGCGCACAGATGCTAAAGGGCCAATAAGTCGATCGTAGCGGTCTTGGTGCCCATGATTACTGTTGCCATGTCCGCTGCTACTCGCGACGTCCGAACCGTCTACGCGCCATCGCGAGCCAGGTTCCTCAGATTTGATCTCCCGTGGTCGTGACCCGAATGGCCACCACCAGCGCACTCCAGGACGCTTGGAGACCGGTGGGGGCGAACTAGAGACTCTCTTGATGGGAGGGTAGTCAAAGGTGTAGCTGGTCGACGTCAACGGCGTCTGCGAATCGGATGAGTCAGAGCGGTTGAGGCGGGACCCGCGAGAACTGGGCATAAGCCCAGAGGAGCGCATGGAGTCGTCGAGCGTTATGGGAGCACTCGCGTGATGGGTTCGCTGTCGCTTGCGTCGAGTGACGAACATGCGCTCCATTGCGGTGACCCAGTCGGGTTTCATTTCGCGGTAGTCATAGGAGCGCTTGCGAACCGGTCTTCGTTGCCA
The DNA here is from genome assembly GCA_038089215.1 of Tylopilus vinaceipallidus. Lineage (NCBI taxonomy): Eukaryota > Fungi > Basidiomycota > Agaricomycetes > Boletales > Boletaceae > Tylopilus > Tylopilus vinaceipallidus. Next base: position 7,936 of record JBBPKK010000406.1, read on the forward strand.
GATGATGTAGGCTGCAAAGATCATGAGCAGGACGCCGCCCACAATGGCTGGTGTGGCTATTTGAACCGTATTCCAGCTCGCACTTCCACTGTCGTCGTTGCGAACCTGGGGAGGATGAGGATCTCGGAATTAATGAGAGCGCCTCCTGTGGGAGACACGTACGGAAAGACGCTGAGACGCTGTGAGCAAGCGTGTCCATAAAGACAGATACGATGACTTGCCTGATATTTTATGGGAGTGGTCACCATCGCATCCGTCCAGGGACACGGAGAGGAGGGAAAGGGACAGCGACAGCCTTGGTGGAGAGCTGAAAAGCGAGATATAGTGCGGGGAGCCTCGGATGTGCTCATAAGAGGAAGATTATTTCTGAGCCAAGAAAGCTGCCGTCAGCCGATCAAACTTGTTAACGACGGTCAGATTTGAACCAGTCCCCGTCCTCAGAGTCACTCCACCATAGAAAATGACCAATTTCCTATGCAGGGGCTCTTGGATGTCTTGGTAGATGTCCTCGTTGGATGTCCAGACATCGAGTACAACACCAATCCTTGCTTGGGCAGATACTTGAGGCGGGGAACAGAAAGATGACCGGTTACTCGTCCATGCTGCGAAATGAAGTGTGCAAAATTAGCAAGCGAGTTCTGTCGGTCCCTTTGGCCTCCGCTGTCGTCCGGCACTTTCTGGCAACTCACTCGAGCTGTCACCTGCTCATATTCTTAGAACCCAATGGTTGGCGATCCGTGACAGCGACAGCTCGCGTCAAGCCGGTCCGAGTCTAGGTGAAACTCGGACGGAAGCAAACTCGATAGTATCTGTTTTCCGTCTACTTATGTTCGCGGCTATTAAACAACCTGTGCGTGATCATTTGCGAGGTTTGCGGTACTGGGAGGGGTGGCCACGTTGCCTATTACAGGATATGGGCTAACCTTATGCGGAAAGTAGTACTCCCTTACAATAATTGTCAAGGAACTCAGCGTGGCGATCGGGTCATCAGACGGTTGATCTATGGCTAGAGCTGTAAGCATAGGCACATCACGATCAAGTGGCGTACGCCGCGTATACGACACAATGTGCTGAAAACTTTGATTAACACAGCCACGTCAGACACAGCTTGCGTTCATTTGGCTCTCTTGTATTCTCCCCGCCGGGTCCCTTTGACCGTGCGTATCATCGAGCATGCTGATTGATGACGAGATCATGCATTATTTATTTGATGGAAGGACAAAAGGTAGACTTCGACTTCTACACCAGTTCCGGGATTAGTTAGGTCACATTCCATCAAGCTGAACTAACTTATATTTGTCTCAGCTGCCTGATTTTGCGGAATCAGAGGAAAATAGCTTTGACGCATACTGAGAAGACACTTTTTAAGAAGTGCACGCGGTCAAGCCATCGGACTCGCGAGCTATACTACTTTGGACGAGATGATAACATTAACCATGTGCATCCAACTATGACGTCGTTGCAATCAAAAGATCTCCAACTCGACAATTCATAACTCACCGTCACGACAACAATGATCAGAGAGGGGGGGTTAAAGTTGCAGTCAGGAATAAGCCTCGCAGGTTGCAGTAATGAAGTTTAGAGTTTTGATAATACCTAGTCGAGCGCCCTGAGCCCGCACGCTATATGAGATTGTCCGAAAGCCAGCAGGCAACCTATACGCCAATGTCGTGTAGAGTGAACAACTTACGCAATTCTTCTTTCGATCATTCCAATACTCGGTAGATGAATGGTGAGATGTGGGTAAAACAGCCCAACTCTGACGGGAGACACTGTGAAGCAGTAATCATCGAGAAGAAGAGGTGATGATCAAAGGTGATGAATACACAGGCCGCAGGTGCGACACTGATAGCGTCAGTGTCAGACAAACTTGAAGACAGTTCCTACTTCACCATCTTTTATTCAAGCATGACAAAACCAATCGAGATCAATGGCAGAGATATCTTATTTTCAGTCGCATTCCTCGCCAACAGGGAGCACATCGTGAGTGGTGGCATGGGATGATTCAAGGATGGCAGAGGGAAGATGGTCAGGAGGTGGGGTCTCCAATGCAGCGGGGAGTCCTGTTTGCAGCATTGCAGTGTTCCAAGATGGCGAGTGGTTCGTGAGCGGGATGTAGTGGGTGAAACCACGAAAAGGGGATCGAGTTCGAAGATAAAGGTGAAACATGAAATATGTGTGGTGGACGTCTCGCTGGAGTCTGCGGAAACCACTACTGGATCGATGGACAAGACTATTCGCATCTGGTCTCGCTCGACGAGCAAACGAATGCTTGGTCCCCTGAAACATGACCACGATCTTCCCGCATTCTTGCCTGACGGATGCCTTGTCGCCACTCCCACGTGGAATGACACTTCCGTTCAGATCTATGACAATCGGGACGGCGTTCTCCTCTCTGACGTTCCAATCCGAGCCAACTCGAGCGATAATGAATCCCTCGCGTGAGAGAGTGAGAGCAGGCAACTTTTCGTGTTGTTTCATGATGATGACATTCACCTTTTTGACATGGCCTCTGGGGCGATGCCTTGAGGCGTGCGGCCATTCACAGCAGCGTTGCGCTTGGATGCATTGTCCTGGCGAACGATGGCAGATTTATTGCAGCCCAGTTAGTAATTGTACCCATAATATCAAAAAAAAAAATCGCGTGAGATGATGTTCTTACTCAAAAACAACATTGTCGGCTACAACAAAAGCTCGACGAACAACATTGTCGAAAACCTGATCTCGAACAGGCTGTCTTGACACTTTTTGTGTGCTGAACAAGCGTTCGAGCGCGATTATTATGTAACATCTCGAGTCTAGAATTTGACAGAAGGCTAGAGATGGATGATTGCAGTGATTATGACATTGAGGCGAGGATGGGGCTGACAGGCTCTCCATGATTCACACGATGTATTTAGCTCCGATGGCACCATGTTTTTCGCCGATACTTCGAACACTTCCCACAACAGCCGTACGGACAATTGCACAGGTTATGCTTGCTTTTTTATGATTGCGTGGAGCGACATCTATTGCGCCGTCAGCAAGAAATTTTGGAAAACCCCGAAAAACTGAACAACCACAGAATGATGCACAACAGATGGGCCATCGACGACAATGGCGCTCGCCATTCCAAGCAGGCTTGTCCGATTCGCTTTGGTGCCACGCTGCCCGCAGGCCGCTCTCCCCCTCTCTTGACGTCTCCCCGGACGCATTCTTGTATGTCACGCCCACTTTGGTGTGGTGGATATCCTTGATACGGCTGTTGGCCCCACCCTTGTCCATTTATCGGCTCCTCGACATATCATGCAGCTTTCCCCTTGTTAATGGGACGAGACGACAATGTGATCCGGTGGCCCTTGCACTTTTTGATTGCCTTGTGGGACATCTTGAGGAGCGATGTGGTTCGCATAGGACATGAGCTTGGTCCTGTCTCGGTTTACTTGATCATACGTAGATAGGATTCAGGAATGTATCGTTTTGTGGACCATAAGATCATAAAAGTCTCGAGACATGTGAACGAACTCTCTACGCAGTAGCGGCCTGATATGAGATCCTTAGAAATACTGGCAGAGCGAACGACTCGCCAACGGTACACCATCAAGTAAACTTATTGGCCTTTAACATCATTATGATGGTGCATCGAGAGGCCTGTTCCTTGAGAGTGTCACAAGTGGACTAGTTATACGTCAGATCTTCAGATTCCACACCCTTTGGTATTCAAGGCAATCCAAGCTTCCTTTTGCTCCCAACTCTGAAGGCTCAGAGGATGGATCATCCTTCATTAATCCTAACACGACAAATATGGTGCTACGATTCCCTGAGTGCGTCCATACAACGGTACTGTCTCTCGTCCAGCCACCAAGTATCTATAATCCGAAAAATTTACGTGGCGGTGCTGTAAATCCGGTAAATCCGGTGGCGGTGCTGCAAGTCAGAGAATCCCGCGCATGCACGCGTCGCCCGGGGAGGAACCCCGGCCGGGCGGTTAAGCGAGTCGTAAAGTGCTGTAAAGTGCGTGAATGGCCCGGTAAAGCGAGCTAAGTGACAAGCGACGAAAAATTTACAGTAAATCTTTGTAAATCTTGTAAATTTTTTCGGCCATCGGAAGCGGTCCGGGGGGTCCGGGCCTTGTGCATTGCTGCCTCACCGCCAGCAGCCGGCTGCCGCAGAGCCGCGCGATTAACCGTCCTCAGCGCATTGTAGCAGCCCTTTTGGCCTCACTTTATTTTTCGGGTCAGGGCAGGTCGGCCTGTGGCCTCGGCACTCGTGCACTACGGCTACTGCTACTGCTACCTCGGCAGGAGGTCGGCTGAGTCAGCGGTCACGCAATCACGTGATTACGTGCGCACTTTACTCCGCCCGAGGGCCCTAGCACCGCCATGTAAATTTCTCGAGCTAAGTCGTCATAAGTGGGTATTGTTCCAGACAGACCTCACCACGAATTTAGAAGGATCGGGGTTGAGTACAACGGATAGCTTGTCGTTCTGAATGAATTGCACTGCGATGAGAAGAGGCAAATTAGAATAGGCCGTAGAACGGGGATCGGTCAATGCTCACCAGTACGGTCGATGCCAGGGACAAGGTAAAACCCATTGGACGGGCGGCCTGTCGTCGTGTCTTCGAAATAGCCAACCGTGTCAAGCGGATGGTCGAGCCATGTCCACACTCCGACCCCACCACGTGCTATCAGTGTGAACGTGTAATTGTCGCCGACATTCACCGCAATTTCAGGGTCAACAAGGTTCGCAGAGGCGAGAGAGATGGGAGTGAACTGCCGGACACGTATCAGCAGCAATGAGCTCAACTCTAACGTCGGTACTCACATATGATTCGTGTGCCACTGTCTCTCCGTTAACTTGGGCAGTGAGGTTCATCAGCAACCACACGTCTGACGCATCGTATCCAGGAGGGAGAACAGTCGCCGATCCCGTTCCCTTGTAAACAAGCGAATTGTTAAGGGCAGGAATTGTGAGCGAGGTTGTCGAGGTATTCAGTATGCGTCCACTCCAATCGTACCATGTCAGCTGGGCCATCCCATCCACACTCTCCCAACGGTCCGACGTCGCGAGCACCGTCAGTGTCTCATTTTCAGGCATCCAGAATGGTTGTACGATTACCGGCGAGTATACACTCGCCAGTCCATAGTTGAGCACTTTCCAACGACCGGAATATTCGATCGCTGACCAACTGATAGCTTGCCAGATATTATTGAGTTGCCAGACAAGACTGCCGAGGTTGTTCTCGCCCATCCCAGCACCACGTCTGTACCAAGCAATCTCGGCCACCATGTCCATGGATTGGAAGACCTGGGTGCTCCAGCACCATTGTGCAAATGTTTGGTTGGCGTCCGAAGTACCGGGTGTCGGAAGCCACTGTTCCACAGCGTTCGTCATCTCACCTTGCCCTTGGGGTGCATTGGGGTTCGGCCAGGAAAGGTTATTTGGCGCGGGATGGTGATCACGGGACATAACTACAGTGGAGTTGAATGCGAAGTCCTTTGGATGCTCAAGAACTTGCTGCCAGCTATAGAACGACGGCATGGAGTGGAAACTTCGGCCCATGTTTCAGATCATCACTCGGGTCTCAACCAAGTTGATGTCACTTACCCAAACTCATTCACGAAACTAAGATTGCGAGGTAAGATCAGTAAATCGCAGGTAAAAGTTGGAAGCCCACCGAGAGACAGGGTAAGTACTCAAGTTGAACAACTGAGGTGCATCGTAGTTGTACCACTCTAAAGAGAGCCATTGATGTCAGGGGGCATGGTTATCACGGGGCCATACCTGCGGTGCCATAGATGTACCCTGGTGTTTCGTTTGAAAGCCTCAAGACATAAGGGTCTAAGCTGAGAACACCGTTCGTAGTGGAAGAATCAGTGTAAGGTACCTGTACGCGGTACATCAGCTGGATCCTGACGAAACAGCAAGACACTAACAGAGTTTGTCTCGGAGAGGACGAGGTCGTGTAAGTAGTCCTGGAACAGGTAGAGGAACTGCAGGTAGACTGAGGACAGTCGACATCTAAGTCTGTATGATATATCTTACCTCGCTCAAGTAATATGTACCGTTTGGCATTTGCTCTGCGTACGTCACTATAACTTCGACCTCATTTCCACCAGCCCATTGCACATTGCTCGGGTGTCTGTTGATTCTCCGAACATTCTGTCTTACCTCAGTCTCGACTGAGTCGAGGAACCAAGAATTGGTGGGATAGAGATCATCGGAAAAAGCAAGCTCAGACCACGCAAGTAGGCCCAGTTCGTCGCACAACGAATAGAAATCATAGAGACCGCCATCAGTCGCAGCATCCGATGGTTGGTAGATACCACCTCCCCAGATGCGAACCTTTAGTTTTTCCACTTAAGCATGGACAACACAAGGTTGACACATTCCACCTACCATATTCTGGCCACTTTTCACAGCGCTTTCCAGTAACCAGCGTACATGGTCTGGATTAATACGAGAATAAAATGGGTCAACGGGAACGAAACTGCTCCCTTTGCTATAAAATGCCTTCCCGTTGATTTCAAAGTGCCATTGGTCGCCCGGAGTGATGCCTCGCGATGTAATGTCCTCCTCGGAATATGCCGTTTGCATCAATTGAATGGTACGAAATCCGGTTGTGATAGTCTGCGTGATAGACTCATCGCCGTACCCCATTTCCGCTCCACTTCCAAATGGGTCCAGCGTAATCGTCAAGTTATACAACTTTGGCGTGCCGAGATTGTATGGATACCACCTCTCAGGCTCGTAGTCCGGGATAGACCAATTAGTACTCAGGTAAGTCGTCACTTGTGTCCCCGCCGGAATAGGGTTCAGTGCAAGGGGCTGCGAAGTGATACCAAGCTCGGGAATCGACAACGTCACGGTGGGAGTTGTGTATGATTTGACAGAGCGAACGCCAAATGTGACATTGACAATCCAGTCTGCGGTTTGGTCGACGAATGAGACGTTTTGGTCAAGCTTGTAAATGTCGACCGAAGTCTCCTCCAATAGCATCGCGCTGCTGACGCGTGGATACGACGGGTCGTCAGGTAGTTCTGACACTACATCAGAGTCAGAGAGCGTGACGATGTACGCGGGCTTATAGACACCGCTTGGCAGAAAGGCAGGAGCCTAGAGCTGTGATCAGCCAGTTGTCGATAAAATGGCCACTATCGCGTTACTTACCCAATCCCATCCAAAATCATCTCCAATCTTGCGAATCCATTGGCGATTCGGGTATATCCACTGGTAGTCGTCGAGTGTAAGTGTAACGTATCGGCAATGGGGTGCAACTCACAGTAAGGGAGGGACCCAAACCTTCAGGGAGTGGTTCTGCATCCGGTCTTTCGGTAACATTCCAACCATAGTACCATGCACTCTCCAAAGCAATGGTTATATTGTTATCGCCCCCAGTTGGAGATCCTAGATAACCAGACACGTCATAGATATACCTGCAAAATTGGTTGTTGACCCAGGCGACAGGATGGCCAGCTAAAGTCTAGACAACGGTTAATTCGCAATGAAGCATCTCGAGTCAAGACATCACGAACTATATTTGCAATTGTATCGATGCCGTAGAACACCAGTAGTGCTTTATCCGATCCACTAGTTCCATAGGATTGTGTGAATGGGGTCAGGTCGGCCGTATACGTCCAGTTGTCGTTTAGGACCCATCGTTCCGTGTACTCTGCGTTAGAATTAGCACCGGCTACCATGTGAATGTGTTGCAATCCGACCGTTGATGCCTGCGAGAGGGTCGTTGATGACGCCAGCCTTGTAAAGATCCAGGTGAGCTTGGGAAGGCAGAGAGCCCGGGACAATAATGGAGCCATTTTGATTCCGGAGGGTCCATGTGAGATCCGAAAGGCTGAAAACATAGCCACGAGCCAATAAGGAGAAGCAGCACAACGTGACGAAGAGGGCCTTTGTTGTGATCATCCTCTTCCCCACAGCCTTGGAGTACGTGGAGAGTAGCGTTGGAAAGGATCAGTTCCTGTTCGGTTCGGTTCATACGGTTTCATGGTCAATTTTTCGAGCGCAGAACGTGTTCGGCTCTTTGACGTCTATCAGAGTCACTTTCAAACCTTGACTCAGCGATTGAAGTTGTGAGGGTTTGTCACAGAACTCCACTATGAGCTTTTTTTTTTCTTTTTCTTTTGGTTCCACTTTGTCCCGTGCAGGGTGTCTGTATCCTATGTAGGACATTACTGTCTAAGTCTTGGGGAATACAGTGTCCCTGCGCATCTCTGTCTTGACCGCTTCGAGTTAGTTGACAGTTCGGCTCCTGGCAATTACGAAGGACAGCAATGACGTTGATGCCGTGTCTTGGCGCGCTCGAGCCATTGCAACTGCCAACTCACCAAGTCCGACACATGCCAGCGAAGCACTTCTGGCAAGTACGTTGAATGCCTCAATAAAACATGTTCGATCCAGAAGCTGAGGTGGATAACTCCAGCAAATTACTGTACTCCGATTATGGTGCATACCTCTGCAACAGACAAGCTAGCTCGTAGTTCTGCATTCCCTAACAGTACGAGGCCCGGCCTGGCGAAGCACTGGCAGGACGGGCTGGATGAATGATCCTGCAAGTATACGACTTGACAGATGAAGAAAGGCGTCAGCAATCCTGCGGAAGCAGTGCGAAACTACGAATTTGCCGCGCAACATGCAACTTCAAGTTGAATGGAGTCCGAGTTGGGCTAGTATGTATGTGTGACTAAATATTGCAGGTGGCAGGCATTATAATTAGGGCTCACCGGAAGCGCCTGGTCGTGCTACTACTAGTAGTACCACACCTTCAATTTCTAATTTTCTACTAACGTCTGTTCCGAGTCACACCGGCTCAGCAATCATATACATATTGTAGTATCGCCAGCACAAGAATGCAAACCTACTGGCTATGTCTTAGAACTCCAACAATCACGTTGGCTATCATGCACGTCAGCAGATTTTTCAGCAATTCGGTTAGTAGTTAGGACCGATCGCAACCGCCGATAACCACCAGGACCCAGTCATGCCGACTAGTCATTTCATTCCATTGAATCCTTCACTGAGTATGGGCCAGTTGTGATTTTGCGTCAACGATTACAGCCTTTTCGTTGAAAGTAACAGCCTCGACACATTTTCGAGAGAGGCAGACTGGGGTGACATTTTTTTGCAATTTACATACTCGAGGCAGCGATAGGAGGTGCTACGCTTTCAGAGTGTTATCATCGTAAATTCCATGTCATCTTCTCCAGTTTCGTCAGAGGTGCGTGTTGTTCCAGACGGACCTCACCACAAAGTCTGACGGGTCAGGGTTCTGTACAGGAGACAGGTCCATGTTCTGAATAAATTTCACTGTGACAAGGAAAGTCAACTCCGGGCATCGAAAGCAACAATCATACACGGATCGCGCGGGGACTTACCGGTGCGATCGATGCCGGGGACTAGATAATACCCATTGGATGGACGACCCGTCGCTGTGTCTTCGAAATACCCTAATGTACCATACGGGTGATCGAGCCATGTCCACACTCCAACCCCACCTTGCGCCGACAGCGTGAACGTGTAGTTGTCGCTGACTCTCACCACAATCTCAGGGTCGACGAGACCGGCAGAGCCAAGAGAGCTGGCAATGAACTAGCCGGTGCTGTCAGCATCGATGAGCTCAAGATAGACCTCTGTACTCACATACGACTCGTGTGTCAACGTCGTACCATCCACCGGGACACTGACGTTCATCAGCAGCCACACATCGGACGCGTTGTATCCAGTAGGGAGAATCTTCGCCAACCCGGTCTCCTCGTAGATGTGCGAGTTATTGAGGGGTGGAATTGAGAACGGGACGGTGGATGTATTCAACACACGGCCACTCCAGTCATACCAGGTCAACTGGGCTGTCCCATCCACAGTCTCCAGTCGGTCCGACGTTGCAAGTACCGTCAATGTCTCGTTGGCCGACATCCAAAACGGCCGAATGGTCACCGGTGCAAACGCACTCGTCAGTCCATAATTGAGTACTTTCCATCTGCCATAAAACTCGATCGCGGACCAACTCACGCCTTGCCAGATGTCGTTCAGTTGCCAAACGAGACTGCCGAGGTTATTTTCAGCCATTCCGGCACCGCGCCTGTACCAAGCAATCTGTGCTGCCATGTCCAAGGATTGGAAGAGCTGAGTGCTCCAACACCATTGCGTAAATGTTTGGTTGGCGTCCGAGGTACCGGGTCTTGGAAGTAAAAGCTCCACAGCACTCGTCATCTGGCCTTGTCCTTCAGGTGCATTGGGGTTCGGCCAGGTGAGGCTGCCGGGCGCGGGATGGTGATCGCGAGACATGACAACCGTGGAGTTGAACGAAAAGTCCTCGGGACTTTCAAGAATCTCTTGCCAGGTGTAGAATGATGGCATGGAATGAAAACTACGAAGAACGGGTCAGAAGAGGTGAATCGCACGCAAGTCAATGTACGTGCCCAAAAGCACTGACAAAACTAAGGATATGGTGTGAGATGCAAGAACTGCTGGCAATGTGCCGTGCGTCAACTCACCGAGAGACTGGGTAGAGACTCAAGTTGAATATCTGAGTTGCTTCATAGTTGTAATACTCTAGAACGCCAGCTAAATTTCACGCAGAAAGCATAAACGAGAGGTCGTACCAGAATTGCCGTAAATGTATCCTGGTGTTCCATTCGCAAATCTCAAGATATAAGGGTCCACGCTGAGACTCCCATTTGTGACGGACGAGTCGACATATGAGATCTACATATGCTAGCATTCAGTTCAGTCTCGAAAAAATAGCGATGAACTGACAGAGTTGGTCTCCGAAAGGACGACGTCATGGAAGTAATCTTCGAACAAATCGACAAACTGAAAAACGACCAGTAAGAAACGGAAATGGTGCCATCCGGGCAGATATGCCGAATTACACTCACCTCGTGGATATAATGTGGGCCGTTCGCTGTTACTTCTACGAGTTTCATTTGGACCTCGCCGTCGTGTCCGCCAGCCCATAGTGCATTGCTCGGATGTTTGTTGATTCTCCGAACATTCTGTCTAATCTCTAACTCGATCGACTCAACGAACCAGGTATTGGTGGGGTAAAAATCACGAGCGAAGCTGAGCTCTGACCACACAAGTATACCTAGTTCATCGCACAGCGAATAGAAATCGTAAAGACCACCATCCGTCGCAGCATCCGACGGTTGATAGATCCCACCTCCCCAGAGCTGGAGCTTTAGAAGCCTACTTTGAGTTCGAACGTCAAACTATAGGTCACATGCGCTCACCATGTTCTGCCCGCTTTTCACGGCACTTTCCAGAGTCCAACGGACAACGTTTGAATCAACGAGCGAGTAGAAGGGATTAACGGGAACGAAGCTGCTGCCCTTGCTGTAAAACGCTTGTCCGTTGATTTCAAAGTGCCATTGGTCGCCCGGTGTAATCCCGCGCGAAACAATCTCCTCCTCGGAATACGCCGTTTGCATCAGTTGGATGGTACGGAACCCGGTTGTAATGGTCTGCGTGATAGACTGATCACTAGCCCCAGCTCCCTGTCCATTTCCAGAGGGGTTCAAAGTGATCGTCAAATTATACAACTTTGGCGTGCCAAGATCGTGTGTGTACCACCGTTCAGGCGTGGCATCTGGGATGGACCAATTGGTGCTCAGGTAGGTGGTCACTTGTGTCCCTGCCGGAATAGGATTCAGTGCAAGGGGCTGCGAAGTGATACCAAGCTCGGGAATCGACAACGTCACGATGGGAGCTGTGTATGATTTGGTAGAGCGAACGCCAAATGTAACATTGACAACCCAGTCTGCAGTTTGGTCGATGAACGTGACACTTTGACCGTACTTGTAGATGTCGACCGAGGTCTCCTCCAATAGAATCGCGCTGCTGACGCGTGGGTACGCAGGATCGTCAGGTAGTTCTGATATTACATCAGAATCAGAGAGCGTGACGATGTATGCGGGCTTATAAACACCACTCGGCAGGAACGCAGGAGCCTAGAAATATGGTTGATTAGTTGATCATGAAATCTCTACTGTTGCGTTATTCACCGAACTCCATCCGAAATCGCCACCACTTTTGCGAATCCATTGACGGTTCGGATATATCAGCTGGTGGACGTCGAGTATAAGTATGACATATCGGCAATAATATATGTGCAGCTTACAGTAACGGAGGATTCCAAACCTTCAGGGAGTGGCTCGGCATCTGGTCTCGCCGTAACATTCAGACCATAGTACCATGCGCTCTCCAGAGCAATTGTTAAATTGTTGTCATCCCCAATCGGAGACTCTAGATAACCAGACACGTCATAGCTGTACCTGCGGAATTGGTTGTTGACCCAGGCAACTGGGTGCCCAGCAAAGGTCTATATAGATGACAGTTAACTTAAATGAGGTATCTCAGGACAAGGTATCACAAACTATGTTTGCAATCGTATCAATGCCATAGAACACAAGCAGTGTCTTGTCCGACCCTGAAGTTCCATAGGAATCCGCCCATGAGGTCAAGTCGGCCGTATAAGTCCAGTTATCCTCCAGGACCCATCGTTCCGTATATTCTGTTCTGGTATCAGTTCCTGCTAGTATTCTGAATGCGATTGAAGCTAACCGTTAATACCCGCAAGAGGGTGGTCGATGACGCCGGCACTCTCAAGGTCCAGGTGAGTTTGTGAAGGCACAGAACCGGGGACAACAATGGAACCGTTTTGATTGCGGAGGGTCCACGAGAGATTCGAGAGGCTGAAAACGTAAGCGCGAGCCAATAATGACAGGTAACACGACACGAGAAAGATCTTTGCCGTGGTCATCCTCCCTTTCCTGCAGCAGTCAAGGAGGTGGAAAGGATCAGCTCATGGTTTGTCCGGTTCTTGCGCTTTTAGATGATGGGTTTAGAACGCGTTCGGCTCCTGGATGTACGTCAATTTGTTGACTCCAGCCTTTCGAGTTATAAGTACTTCGGCTCCCGATGTACTGAATGAATTACCAAAACCTGTTAGGCAACACCAGCAAATTACTACTCCGCACTCGAAGCTTGAAGTTCAATAGTGAGCGCTGTTCATTGTGTCGTGATGAGTGCGCAGGCAGCGCTACGCAGAAGTTGTTGGCGGAGAAGCTCGCAGAACCAAACAGTGAACAGAGTCTCGGCGACGTCCTCCTCAGAAGTGGCACTCGGGGTTCAGGAACACCTTGAGGTTCTGCGACTTGCCCGGCGCTGACGTAAACTTGACTTGTTCCTTTTGTCAAAGGAAGTTACTAATACGAGTCGACTTCGGTTCGCGACAACCAAGCTGAGGTATTAGCAATCAGTGTGCTAAGTCCTAAATTACCGATGGATCGCGCTCGTCCAAGAGTGGTGCGTCTACGTCGGACTCGCCCACGCCCAGATGCCCCACTCGTCGCACCGCTGGATAATCACCTCCATGAACCGGTGGAATGCCCACGCCATGTGCTCGCAGAGGCAGTGCGTGATGGCCGAGACATGTACCACCAGCTACTCGTCGTCCTTGTCGCTGTCGGCATTGGTGAGTGCGTCCCAGGTTGCACCGTAGAACTTGATCCGCTGGGGCGCGGGGAGCTCCTGCAGCGTCAACCACGCGTCGCGCGTGAGGTCCCCGAGTACGGTAGTCGTCGCGCCCACAAGGTGCATGATGGAGACGTGTGCGAGGCGGTTCCACCGAAACATGAACCAGATCGTCTCGTCTCGCCCCGCCCTACTGCGCTCGTTGATGCAATACGTGCCCGACCAGGTGAGGTTGCACCCGAGCGGCGCCGCATGGCGGCAGAAATGGATCTTTTCGTGGTCTAAATGAATATTTCCGCGGTCTAATTAGTATTTTCGTGGTTCAATTGGTATTTTCGCAATCCACAGTGCCAAACTATGGCACCACGGTGGTCAAAAATGTGGCTGGAATAAATGTGCACCTATTCTGCCATAGCTGGAAGCCTCTACTAGTAGCACCATACTACACCTTCAATTTCTAAATTTCTACCAACGTCCGTTCCGAGTCACACCCGGGCCGGCTCAGCAATTACATACATATTGTAGTGTCGCCAACACAAGAATGCAAGCTTGCTGGCCATGTCTCAGAACCCCAACAACCCTGTTGGCTATCATGGACATCAGAACAATTCGGTTAGTTAGAATCGGTCGTAACCGCCGGTAACCACCGGGACCAAGTCGTGCTGACTAGCCTTCACTGAATACGAGGCTACGAGCCGGTTGTGAGTTCGGGTCAACAATTACAGCCTTTTCGTTGGAAGTAACAGCCTCGACACATTTTCGAGAGGCAGACTGGGGTAACATTGCAATTTACATACTCGAGGCAGCGATAGGAGGTGCTACGCTTTCAGAGTGTTATCATTGCAAATTCCATATCATCTTCTCGTCCAGTTTCGTCAGAGGTGCGTGTTGTTCCAGACGGACCTCACCACAAAGTCTGACGGGTCGGGGTTCTGTACAGGAGACAGGTCCATGTTCTGAACAAATTTCACTGTGACAAGGAAAGTCAACTCCGGGCATCGAAAGCAACAATCATACACGGATCGCGCGGGGACTTACCGGTGCGATCGATGCCGGGGACTAGATAATACCCATTGGATGGACGACCCGTCGTTGTGTCTTCGAAATACCCTAATGTACCATATGGGTGATCGAGCCATGTCCACACTCCAACCCCTCCTTGCGCCGAGAGCGTGAACGTGTAGTTGTCGCTGACTCTCACCACAATCTCAGGGTCGACGAGACCGGCAGAGCCAAGAGAGCTGGCAATGAACTAGCCGGTGCTGTCAGCATCGATGAGCTCAAGATAGACCTCTGTACTCACATACGACTCGTGTGTCAACGTCGTACCATCCACCGGGACACTGACGTTCATCAGCAGCCACACATCGGACGCGTTGTATCCAGTAGGGAGAATCTTCGCCAACCCGGTCTCTTCGTAGATGTGCGAATTATTGAGGGGTGGAATTGAGAACGGGATGGTAGATGTATTCAATACACGGCCACTCCAGTCATACCAGGTCAACTGGGCCGTCCCATCCACAGTCTCCAGCTGGTCCGACGTTGCGAGCACCGTCAATGTCTCATTGGCTGACATCCAAAACGGCCGAATGGTCACCGGTGCAAACGCACTCGTCAGTCCATAATTGAGTACTTTCCATCTGCCATAAAACTCGATCGCGGACCAACTCACGCCTTGCCAGACGTCGTTGAGCTGCCAAACGAGACTGCCGAGGTTATTTTCGGCCATTCCGGCACCGCGTCTGTACCAAGCAATCTGTGCTGCCATGTCCAAGGATTGGAAGAGCTGAGTGCTCCAACACCATTGCGTAAATGTTTGGTTGACGTCCGAGGTACCGGGTCTTGGAAGTAAAAGTTCCACAGCACTCGTCATTTGGCCTTGTCCTTCAGGCGCATTAGGGTTGGGCCAGGCGAGACTGCCGGGCGCAGGATGGTGATCGCGAGACATGACAACCGTGGAGTTGAACGAAAAGTCCTCGGGACTTTCAAGGACCTCTTGCCAGGTGTAGAATGATGGCATGGAATGAAAACTACGAAGAACGGGTCAGAAGAGGTGAACCACACGCAAGTCAATGTACGTGCCCAAAAGCACTGACAAAACTAGGGATATGAAGTGAGATGCGAGAACTGCTGGCAATGCATCGCGCGTCAACTTACCGAGAGACTGGGTAGAGACTCAAATTGAATATCTGAGTTGCTTCATAGTTGTAATACTCTAGAACGCCAGCTAAACCTTACGCAGAAAGCATAAACGAGAGGTCGTACCAGAATTGCCGTAAATGTATCCTGGTGTTCCATTCGCAAATCTCAGGGTATAAGGATCTACGCTGAGACTCCCATTTGTGACGGACGAGTCGACATATGAGATCTACGTATGTTAGCATTTAGTTCAATCTCGAAAAAATAGCAATGGACTGACAGAGTTGGTCTCCGAGAGGACGACGTCATGGAAGTAATCTTCGAACAAATCGACGAACTGAAAAACGACCAGTAAGAAACGGAAATGGTGCCATCCAGGTAGATATGATGAATTACGCTTACCTCGTGGATATAATGTGGGCCGTCCGCTGTTACTTCTACAAGCTTCATCTGGACTTCGCCGTCGTGTCCGCCAGCCCATAGTGCATTGCTCGGATGTTTGTTGATTCTCCGAACATTCTGTCTAATCTCTAACTCCACCGACTCGACGAACCAGGTATTGGTGGGATAAAAATCACGAGCGAAGCTGAGCTCTGACCACACAAGTATACCTAGTTCATCACACAGCGAATAGAAATCGTAAAGACCACCATCCGTCGCGGCATCCGACGGTTGATAGACCCCACCTCCCCAAACTTGGAGCTTTAGAAGCCTACTTTGAGTTCGAACGTCAAACTACAGGTCACATGCGCTCACCATGTTTTGCCCGCTTTTCATGGCACTTTCCAAAGTCCAACGGACAATGTTTGAATCAACGAGTGAGTAGAAGGGATCGAGAGGAACGAAGCTGCTGCCCTTGCTGTAAAACGCACGTCCGTTGATTTCAAAGTGCCATTGGTCACCCGGTGTAATCCCGCGCGAAACAATCTCCTCCTCGGAATACGCCGTTTGCATCAGTTGGATGGTACGGAACCCGGTTGTGATAGTCTGCGTGATAGACTCATAGGTAGGCCCAGCTCCCTGTCCATTTCCAGAGGGGTTCAAAGTAATCGTCAAATTATATAACTTTGGCGTGCCAAGATCGTGTGTGTACCACCTCTCAGGCGTGGCATCTGGGATGGACCAATTGGCGCTCAGGTAGGTGGTCACTTGCGTCCCTGCCGGAATAGGATTCAGTGCAAGGGGCTGCGAAGTGATACCAAGCTCGGGAATCGACAACGTCACGATGGGAGCTGTGTATGATTTGGCAGAGCGAATGCCAAATGTAACGTTGACAACCCAGTCTGCAGTTTGGTCGATGAACGTGACACTTTGACCGTACTTGTAGATGTCGACCGAGGTCTCCTCCAACAGAATCGCGCTGCTGGCGTGTGGGTACGCAGGATCGTCAGGTAGTTCTGATATTACATCAGAATCAGAGAGCGTGACGATGTATGCGGGCTTATAAACACCACTCGGCAGGAATGCAGGAGCCTAGAAATATGATTAGCTTATTGATCATGAAATCTGTACTGTTACGTTATTCACCGAACTCCATCCGAAATCGCCACCACTTTTGCGAATCCATTGACGGTTCGGATATATCAGCTGGTGGACGTTGAGTGTAAGTGTGATATATCTGCAATAATATATATGCAGCTTACAGTAACGGAGGATTCCAAACCTTCAGGGAGTGGCTCGGCGTCTGGTCTCGCTGTAACATTCAGACCATAGTACCATGCGCTCTCCAGAGCAATTGTTAAATTGTTGTCATCCCCAATCGGTGATTCTAGAAAACCAGACACGTCATAGCTGTACCTGCGGAATTGATTGTTGACCCAGGCAACTGGGTGTCCAGCGAAGGTCTACGTAGACGACAGTTAACTTAAATGAGGCATCTCAGGACAAGTACCACAAACTATGTTTGCAATCGTATCAATGCCATAGAACACAAGCAGTGTCTTATCCGACTCTGAACTTCCATAGGAATGCGCCCATGGGGTCAGGTCAGCCGTATAAGTCCAGTTATCCTCCAGGACCCATCGTTCCGTATATTCTGCTTTGGAATCAGTTCCTGCTAGTATTCTGAATGTGATTGAAGCTAACCATTGATACCCGCAAGAGGGTGGCCAATGACGCCGGCGTCGTTAAGGTCCAGGTGAGTTTGCGAAGGCACAGAACCGGGGACAACAATGGAACCGTTTTGATTGCGGAGGGTCCATGAGAGATCCGAGAGGCTGAAAACATGAGCGCGAGCCAATAATGACAGGTAACACGACACGAGAAAGATCTTTGCCGTGATCATCCTCCCTTTCCTGCAGTAGTCAAGGAGGTGGAAAAGATCAGCTCACGGTTTGTCCGGTTCTTGCGCTTTTAAATGATAGGTTTAGAACGCGTTCGGCTCCTGGATGTACGTCAATTTGTTGACTCTAGTCTTTCGAGTTATAAGTACTTCGGCTCCCGATGTACTGAATGAATTACCAAAACCTGTTAGAGTATGTTCAGGATCCCCATCTGTCAGCCGAAAGTTGGACGAACCATGGTCCGACCCCTCCAAAAGCGGGATAGTCCCAACCTTGACGACACCTCAACCAATCAAAGGTCGCAAAAGCTGCTAAAAACTCGCAGAAAACGTTACGTGAAAAGTACTGCTTAACAGATG
>JBBPKK010000407.1:0-26140 GCA_038089215.1 Tylopilus vinaceipallidus
GATTTATAGGTCCCAAGGTCCTGGTGACGACCACGGGGCGGCATGGGGCCGCAAAGTCCACGCTGGCGCAACAACGTTCCTTGAACTGTCCAATGACACGCTTCCCGTCCCTTTTGGGCTAATTCCTATGGCATCTGTACTCTGGTTCCTGTCTCAGTTGTGGTTCTCCATCTTAGCCACGGTGGATGCCGGAACTACCCATTGTGTTTGCCTTCGTGCTGCGTTCAGGTGCATCAGACAGACACAAGAGTCGACTAAATGAAGCGATCCAGGAACGGCGTTCAATGTGCCGGCCGTCACTTTACATAAGGTACGGCCCGGGGAACTCCACGTAGTACGACGGCGTAACCTTCTCTCTCTGGTCACCGCTTATCGTGCCACCGCATCCACGTCACACTGACTGGGCGCATAGGTCTTCCTTACTATCACCCTCTTCTCATTGGCACCGGGTGTGCATGAAGGGCAAAATGTTGCGCAGGTATGTACATCTATGGCAGATCGTAGCCAACGTGGTTCGCTTGGTGCATGTCCCGTGGTCTGCCATGTCATAACGCCAATTAGAGTGAAAATCGACACTGGATCAATGGACTATGTCGGTCCTTCAGTCCGGCTGCCATGCGCGGCATGGCGAAACGGTTCATAGGTCGCGCGAAGCAGCAGCCCAAAATTATGTCTAAGGCCTACAAGGGCGTCAGAAACGAGCGTGAAGAACATACCAAATTCAGACTGCCAGCGAGTGGCATGTAACGGAGCGGGACGATCCATGAGACTCGAACGACACGCAGGGAGGTAGCACGAGGCCTTGGAACGTGTGTCGTTGAATGACGAGCGCTCGACTTGTTTGCTCACTAGCTAATGTCTCGATATGATCTTTGTTTGAGCCGTTAGGTCCATTACCCGTTGTGCCATCCGTTCCCCGCCCTCTCTCGTTGCCTCCAATTTCATATTGTTTCCGTGCCTCGGACAGTCATCCCAGACAAATGCCAAGCACGTCGACCTAGCGTATTCGGTAAGTTCGATGGCAGGTAGGTATGGGTGACCTATACCAGGTAAGGTGTGAGTTAAGACAACTCCGCAGACTTCAACGGAAGCCGAGAGACATTTAATATCATTTTATGCTCAAAAGTAAATCGAGTTCAACTCTGTGTAGTGCATAGATGGAATTCTGCCCTGATCGATATCACCGCCTGAAGTCGCGGGTGAAAGTAAAATGCAACAGGGCGCGCGAAAAGTGCCTTGAAGCTGCTGATGCGCCCTGAACATGACGACGTCCATGTACGACAAAATCCTGTAATACTTACCGATAGATGCGGACGATGGGCCACCTCGAACTTCATTCTAGTCGCCATTTACTAGATCCAGTGATCATGACAGTTCATCTCCAGCAAAGGGCGACGCTCCAAGGCTGCGCTTCATTTCCGTCCACACCAACGCTGCACTCTCCAACGCCACCTTTTCTGCCTTTGCCAATTCTGTCACGGAATATGCGTTTCCAGGACTAGCGCAGTAGTTTGTCCAAATCATCTTGGAAGGCGGTACAGGGCTAGTATCAGTTCCTCTGGCGAGCGTTTGGTCGACACCAAAAAGGAACGCGAAGCAGCCAGAGAACATTGGGCTACCGCTTTCATCATCCTCCAGAACCAATTGGGGTTGGCCCGGAACGGCAAGTTGTGCAACGGCAACGGCACAAACAACACCGCGCATCGGAATCGACCCCGCATTGAGCAGTGCTAGACTTGCGGCGTTGATTTCCGCCGCGAGGAGCACGTCGTTCTCGCGCGATGGTCCGGCACGGGTGGACGACGACGAAGGTGAGAGCGCTTGTACCACCACCTGTATCAGTGTCCTAGGGTGCTGTACGAGTAGGCATGCGCGCTCGAGGATGCCTTTGAGTGCAGATCCAGCATGCTTTTCAGTGGTCCCGGGGACAGAGGAGAGAGGTCGGACGTGAACGTCGATGGTCGCGTGGGCGGGGTGTTCGCTCGCGAGTCGGGCCGCGATGGGGCCGCTGACAGAGGCGATGGCAGTAATAGATCCGAACGAGAAGCGGGCTGAACCATCGACACCGGAGAGGGCATCGAAGGCGATGTGGATGGAATGTGACATCGTGTTCAATAGAGTCAAAGATGATATCGGCCACCGTTCGTGCGCATCCATTTTCTCACGGGTATTCTTCCCATTCCTCCCTTGCCGGCGGACTTGTTGTGTTGACGGAACGTACTACTAAGAGATACGCCATGTCAGTGAGCGATATGTCTGTCATGACTACTGGAAACCACCTGAAACGAGACGTAACATGCTCACTAAGGCCGTTGCAAAGTAGTATGGCGCCTGGTTGATATAGGAACATCTTTCGACCCCCACTGCTACGACATCATAATGATGGCAGGCATTTCATCCAAGCACAACAGCTGCCTTCCATCCTGCTATGTATTGCTCGCTCACGGCATCGGACCCTCAACACACGCATTCCTGTGAGTTGCGAATCGTAACATGAATGCCACCATCCTTGGGTTTCCACCGTGCAGTCTGATTTGTTAACGAGTCCACAGCTTGTTGTGGCAGATTACAATAATATTAGGTCTCCTGAAATAGCACCCCGAAGCAAACCAGTGCTCTGTGGGTTCGTGCTGATCCGTAGTAGTCGCTTCCCTCCACTTGGCCGCAGACCAATCGTCGACCTCAAATTGAGCGTAGTAAACGATTGAACCCTTAAATAGGCAGATCAGGGTGTACACAAGATGAAAACCATTGGGTATAAACCATGGTGAAGTGACAGTGTATCTGAAACATGCGGTTGGTAGGCTAACTACCCATGGGTGGAGCGAAAACATTGGCTCTAAACACTATACTTTGACCTCGTGGACGTGCTTGCCCGTCTTGAGAAACACCTCAAGGTCTTTGCATTTTCTGGCTGATCGATCGACTCTCAAAGCCTCATATTCAAGGCCCTCCTCTGTTGCTGTTCCCTCACGTGAGCGTTCACCCCTACTTACTAATCAGGCCTTGACATAGACCAGAACGAAACTGACGTTTTTTAAAAAATATCCCCCAATTCGCAAATTTGTTATTCCCGCCGTTAGGCACCCCCGGGGGTGATTTATCGGCGTTTGCTTAGCAATGTAACACAGGTGGTTAACAATGTACTAATCGCATGTTTCAGACACATACCCCAAGTTGTCGCTTCATTATGATTTGTACCTAGCGGTTTTCATGTCATTTACATCCTGATCTGCTTCTTTACACACTCTTTGCCCACACTTCTCAGCAATAACACTGTCGGAGGCTGTTTTGATCACTATTGGTTGCATTAACTCCATCCTGTCACTAAGCGGTAAGCTGTGGCTGTATGACAGGACAAGTCATGATATTATGACAGCCCGATCATGGTTAATGATATTTCACTCGGCTCTAGATCGCAGCGTGAATTTTTGTAGCTGAAAACGGATCTCCCCTTGGTGGCTCCTCTACTCATGCGGGCCTTGGACAATCACGATCATATACTGGATTCCCCTCTTGCTTCGATGCGTGCTCAGACTCTCAGAGGCTACTTACGTCGCACAGTCGGCCATTATCATTACCCTGTTCCTTGACTACCCTTCACAAAATGCGATTTTCGCGGAACATGACGGCGCATGGACTAATGGGGCCATGTCATGTCGAGTTAGCCGAGCCGAGCATAAGAGTCTAGCCCCCAGTCATACAGCCGTGGAGTCACGCGGAAAATCGTCGATGGTACCTGACCCACTCCTGAGAAATCATGTCCGCGGCCAACCGACAGTTGAAAGTCCACGCAAACATGCACGGCCGCCGTTGAGTTTTGCCGTCTTTCTGCTCGTGGCATTACCATTCAATGGGATGCAACGAGACAATCGAGAATTATACTTTCAAAGTTTATATTCTCGCCCACATGGTGGCATGTTCCTCGCTCAGGTTCGCCTCGCCCCGTCATGGTGGTTCACAAGCGCCACCGAATTGAATGCTTGTTCATAAGCCACTATGAATTAAATAAATGTCAGGTTGTCAGTCGATCGCCCCCGATGATTAAAGTCACGAAGACGACAGGATGCCGCTGATCATTCGCACGACCAAATGTCCATGTAATATGTAATGAAAGACTTTACACGTGTGATTAACTCGCCTCGCCCTACTTGGATACGGTCAACCCTGAGCATACAATGATTGACAGCTGGACAGTTGTTCTCAGTCGGTGACCACGAACGACGATCTATCCTACAACTGGAACCTCATCAGATCACCGCGCTTGAAGAAAGCAGGGGCAATCGAGAAAAGGCTGTAAACCATCATAGCGACCTATATCTACTCTCCCTGGATGCGTGTGGCCGCCCCGTGGAATTCCGCCCTCAACGGCATCGATCACGGACCCAAGCTGTGACCAATATACGCGACATATCCGGTGACATGCAGTTTTGTCAATGTCAAACCAAAAAAAAA
Organism: Tylopilus vinaceipallidus; assembly: GCA_038089215.1. Lineage (NCBI taxonomy): Eukaryota > Fungi > Basidiomycota > Agaricomycetes > Boletales > Boletaceae > Tylopilus > Tylopilus vinaceipallidus. The sequence continues at coordinate 4,456 of JBBPKK010000407.1, forward strand.
AAAAAAGACAGATAGGAGGAGCCCTCCCTTGAAATTTGACGACTGCTGCATGGAGAGATCTGGCGGAGCTAGCTTGGACCCACAAAAAGGTCAAGGGCCTTGTTTTCAACTTCGAGGCGGTGTCTCTGGACGAGGTAGGCGACCACGATTTCGTCTCTGAGTAGTTCGCCTGCGGAATGCAAAATGAATGCCGGTCTGCTGGGCGCGAGAGTTTGATGAAGGTAACACGAAGCGACGGGATTCTCGAGATCGTATTCCGCGAATACCTGATGGTGTACACGAGCAGGGATCCGAGGGGTGGGAACACTGGTGAGAAAGTGAGGTATTGATAACGGACAGCAGAGGGCATCACCTTTTGTCGATATCGTGAGACGACCCTCCAGATATACCGTCCATATTCGGTGTCGATCGTGTACGTGGGTCTGTGATGATACACAAGCACATGCAGTGTTATTCACGGACCACACAGTTAGACGGAGCGGAGGACTCACGTTCCATCAGACATCCTGGAACGCTTGAACCATCGGTGGAGGTTCATCTGCGATCCATTTGCAGCAGTGCCGTTATCACCGTGCCTTTGTGGAAAGATAATCGTGTCTGGCAGGAGTTCCCGGCGGTGAAGGACGGCGATGATGCGGTCGGGAGAGGTACCGTCACAGACCCTAATGTGTCGAGAATCACTAGTAATTTTGTAGAGTGGTATGGCGGGTTCAGCGAAAATCACTGAGTCCTTAAGGTCTACAGAGCTCATGAAGTACTGTGTGGGTGGGGCTGGATTCACGAGTGTGAGCTCTGAGTCCATTAGGGAAAGTAGCGAAAGGGAACAGGGGGAGCGAGGAAGAAGCGGGAATACTTGATATGTGGTGCACACGGGTGCGCACAACGTTAAAGGGCGTTCTCTGAGCCTTAGTGACAGATCAAAGGAAGACCTTGGAGAGGCTGACGGTGGTCAAATTCGTGGGTGTGTGGATCCTGGACCTTATATAAACGCGTAGTTGTACGTATCCACTTGTCGTCGCATGACGGAAGCAGTTGGATCCGATCCCTTCAGCCCGTTACGATTTCCGCCCGCGGTTAGTCAAATAGCCGCTAGAACCCCAGGCTGCGGTCAAGTTGCTGCCAGTATCAGGTTCACATGATAAATAGATGGGCGCCAAAGGGCTAACAACCAAGCGAGTCAGCGATCCGTGCGAATCCGCGAACAGTGTCACGGTTCAACCTGCCCAACGACGTTTGCTAGCGACTATGCCGCTGTGTGAAGCGAGGTACGACCCGATCCTGCTGACATTGTTTTGTCATTGATCAAGCCTCAGGCACCATAATGCATTTTGACTTCATTGAGTCATTCAGTGGAGCTGCAAGTATTTTCGGATCCTGGATACGTAGTAGAACGTATAGGAATTCTTTGTGAGCGGCGAGGTTCAACGGCACTGTACGGACTGTGGACTGGCGCGAGTCGACATACGCGTCAAATTGACACCATCGGAACTTATTTGTCATCGCAGTATTAGATTGTAGCTGTGAGACATGAAGTGAGACAAAAAACATTATGCCGTTTCATACTGGTCATGCGAGCTATATGGTTTCACGGAATGATCAGCAAGTATGGAATGCGATAAATTAAAAGGGCCCTGCAGTTGAACGTGAAAGTTGGAGTCTGCGTGTCATGCCGTGGTCAGGCCTTGAACTTGTGACTGTCACAGTGGTAGGCTACTATGCCATACAACGAGTTCGTAGGTCTGTAAAATACATATAAACACAAGCACAATAAATATACGCCGTATCCTGGGGCCCTGCTAGTTTGAACGAACGAAATCAGACGAGAATTGGGCGAGATAGCTATTGCTGGATGTCACGCAGCCTTGTCACTGCCGTCCTGTGCCGCAGCTGAGTTTGAAGCTCGCTCAACCTGCCGGGACCATGCCGAGCCACACGAAACAGAACCTCCATCAAAGGAGGATGGGGCTGCTTCGCTTTCGCAGGACGAATGGTCGAAGCAGCCAACGAGAAGGGCCACGACGCGCAATTTCCGACCCTACTTATGAGTTACGCATACAGGCAGCAATGCAAGGTCTCACAAATAGCCTCTACATGTCCGTTTCAAGGGCGTATCATTGCCGGTGCTTAATCCTGGCGCTGTCAGTACCCCCTAATATGCCTACTCCATTCCCCAACTGGGACAAAGTATATCCAGTACATACGACTGTTTCATGCCTCCCCTACTCTGTGCGGTGCGCTAAGTGGGGTTTGATTTTGGGACGTGTGACAAAGTGTGACTAACGTACTCGTTGTATGGCATAGTACCATATCAGGTCGCTCGGCGGCGACCCTGCGGAGAAGGCGGGATGCTACGGAACTGTATCCCGGCACCCTAAGGATGGTTGTAATTCATTCCACGACAGCCATGTTAGCTACGCGATCGTCGAGCAGTCTTGTCCCATCTCGCTGTGCGTTGGTTCGTCGCTTTCAAACCAAAATCTTAACGAGGAGCCTGGCAACGTCCAACGAAACGGCAAGTCCCTCCTCGGCCTGTTTCGACCCAAATTATTTTTCTTATCACGGACTACACCTTTTAGCTTCGAAAGACGGGCCTACATGACTTTCACATTGAAAATGGCGCTAAGATGGTCCCGTTTGCAGGATACTTGATGCCGCTCTCATATGGTTCTGTCGGTCAGGGTAGGTCGCGAGACTTGTCGCCCAGCAGTTTGGTGCTCTTGACCACTGACTTCTGAACGTAGTTGCCAGTCACACGCACACACGCCAGAGTGTAGGTTTATTTGATGTCGGACATATGGTGCAATCAAAGTACGTCACTCCCTTGTTCCGTGCATACCTCTTCGAATTTTCCCCGGATGAAATGGATTTTCATTAATGGGTCGAATCTAGTTTCCGTGGCCCGACTGTAACCGCGTTTTTGGAATGGCTCACGCCGTCGTCGCTCGTAACCCTCCCAGCGTACTCCTCTACCCTGTCGGTGCTCCTGAATGAGCACGGTGGAATAATCGATGATACCATGATCACCAAACATTCTGACCAAGCCTTCTACGTTGTCACGAATGCAGGGACGCGGGATAAAAACCTTGCCTGGTTCCGTGACAGATTGGCCGAGTGGAACGCGAGCGAGCGGGCGAAGGAGGGGACGGTCGAGCATGAAGTACTTGAGGATTGGGGCCTAGTTGCGTTGCAGGGTGCGTCCTACCTCCCTGCATGCACCCTGGATTACATTTACATCCGCTCTATATCATTGGTACCACCTTGCTTCAACTAGGCCCTCAAGCCGCACATTATCTGCAGGCGCTCACCTCTTTCGACCTCAAGGGGTTGACTTTTGGAAAATCAGCATATGTTCCTATCGAAGGGTTTAACCTTCACGTCGCACGAGGTGGTTACACTGGCGAAGATGGGTTCGAAGTAAGTCTCGAGTGCATATCTACCTCAGTCATACTAAGCCATTAATGAAACATTTGGTAGATATCGATTCCGCCATCACAGACGGTCGAGGTGACACGTCTTCTTGCCAAGTCGCCCGTTCAACTCGCCGGTCTGGGTGCACGGGATAGTTTACGTCTCGAGGCTGGCCTGTGTTTGTATGGAAACGATATTGACGAAAACACATCGCCCGTCGAAGCGGGTTTGACATGGCTGATTGGTGCGTGTTTGGCTTGGAACGCCGTCCGCGCACTTCCCTTATCCAAATTGCGTTCGGTAGGGAAGGAACGAAGGGAGACGGCGGATTTTGTTGGTGCGGCACACGTGTTGAAGCATCTAAAAGAGGGCCCTCCTAGACGACGAGTTGGGTTGATTGTTGAAGGGGCTCCCGCCAGACGTTCGTCCTCCCGCATCAGTGGTCTGATAGTTGATGTGCTGACTACCTTTGCACGTGTAGAGGGCGCGCAAGTGTTTGCACCGTCCAAGACAGAGAATATTGGTCCGTGTGTCTGCATTTACAGTTTCTTCTATCTCATTTTAGGGCACCACTTTTTTCTTCTTAGGTACGGTGACGTCGGGTATTCCGTCACCTACATTAGGAAAAAATATCGCGATGGCATACGTCTCATCGGGGTGGCACAAGAAGGGCACAGAAGTAGATGTAGACATTCGAAGCAAATTAAGGAAGGGAGTCGTGGCCCCGATGCCATTCGTCAAGCCGAACTACTGGAGAGGTTAGGTGACTTAGGCGTGGGTGTTCTGCGATGTCCCCAGCTACATATGTGTGCGTGGCTCGACAGTGGGCCGTTGTACGAGTACCCCCCTCAGTCACTTCAACAGATTGATCTAGAGATCAGATCTTCAACGATCATACGTGAGTCGTTTATATTGCATGATTATTCATACTGTGCTAGGCTTTGTCCTCTACGCATTTGCTGTTATACCATGGCCATCATGAATACACTCATGACCAAGTCGCTGTTCCGAACGCAATGCATCCGTTTATGGACCAATCAAGTGTGCACGTAATGCCCAAATATTGTCTTATTCTGCTCGAATTTCCCACCACCCACACCAATGTTTCGCTCCGCGACACGTAGGCGCTGTTCCAGGATGAGACAAGCTACAACAATCTCGTCTCGACAAGACTCGGCGGGAGGGTATAAGAAGAGCGTGAGGGGATTCGTCTGCGAGGCCGGTTGGAGGTATGCGATGCACTGGGGTTGTTCGTCGCATCCCTGGTACAGCTTCAGGTTTGTTTGATCAACCAATGGGCCCCTGGAAGACGAACACTGTCCGCGAGAAACGCACCCCTAGACGGTGAGCAGAGTCTGATTTCCACATCCATTCTCCAGCAGTGGTCCGCATTGCATGCGTTGGACTGTGTTCATGAGGCACAACGGACATCGTTGAGTCTGGATCGCTGCAAAGGAAGGGTACACTGGACCTACTACCCGTCCGGAAGCTTTTGCTTCCGTAACCACTTGTGTATGCTAATCGACTTTCCAGAGCGGTGGTGCTGATCTGCAAACGTGACGGTGTCTGGAAAGAGGTCACGTCGGGTGATGGTCGCGATTCGGCGCCCTGTTTGGACATCGCTGACGTGTGTAGGGGTATCGGTGACGAGGTTGGTCTTGACGGTATAGAGTGGATTAGCGTTTGCAAAGAGGGTCGTATTTTTCATGTTGTTAGGTGTGAAGACGTAGGCCTTGGGAGTGGCGGGCTGAACGGGGACGAGGGTGGATCTAGAATCCATGTTGTGCGGATGGTCGGCGCCTTTTGCGATTTCCTTTCCTCATTCACCCAGTTTTATAGGCTGACCTCCCTACATGCGGGGTGGCGATCCCTTCAAGCGACATTTGCGCTGAAGGCAACATTGGCTGTGCAAGGTGGCGGAGGAAGGCTGTACTGGTACGTCTCGTTTGTGGCTGTGCTCGATTGCGTTGCAAAGCCACACGGAAACCGAAACAAGCTTCAACGAGGCTCGCACAACGGGACATTTGAGGACAATTCTTTGAGTGCATCTATTGGATCTCCATGGGATGATTCGAATAATGTGGGAACAGCGTCTTTTGTCGTTCTATGGACTGATCACGTTGACTCGGGTATGTTCATTCAGGTTCAAATGTCAATATCCGCATGGTCTTGCTTTTCATTCATGTTGGTAGACGAGTGCGGTCAAGTGCACCTTAAGATGCTCCATGTACGTACAAATTCCAAAAATCGTCATTAAACAGATAGATGTCGATAGGTACTCGGTATCAAGGCATTGCTACTCTAGCCCCGGGAATGGTCCCTTTCAGCCTCTCCCGGGAGCATACCTCCCCTGATATTCCGCGAGAATAGTAGAACAAAGCAGACCAAATACTAACTGTGCCGTTACGCATGCGGTATCGTCCCAGCACTGGGCTGGCAGTGGTGCACCGTGTCCTTCCTCGAAAACGTCCTAAAGCACAAGGGACAGGTCCACCTCAATAATCCCAAGTGGACAGACAAGATATGCCGGATCAATGCACGCCACTGAATGGGTCGCGAATTGCACGTCCCCCATATACATGTCGTCATCTCCCTGCTGTCTCCAACCATGCCGTGTGCATTGCGGAGGTGTGCAACCACAGTGTTGCGGTCTGGAGAGAGGGCCACGCCACAGTCGTGGCCATGCTCCGTCCTCCAGTGGCAAGTGACGTGTTCTGCCACTGGAATGCCCAACAAAATTTGCATGAGGACATGCGAATCAATTCTGAGGGCAGGTTAGCAGTTTGGTAGGGGAACTCGAGCATCATGCGTACGGTTCTGGTGAGTTCTGCTGCAGGTGGGACATCTTCGAGGGTCTTGACGCCAAGATGCGTTTCGGGATGGGTTTTAAACGTTGTGGTTTTGCAGGCCCTGCCAAAATTATCAACGGTCAGGGGAGCATGATATCAATTGGCAAGTGCGTGCCATGTGCAATCCTCATGACGGTATGTTATCTCTTGCCAACGACACCACAGCTGATTTCGGCTGGCTCTTAGAGAACTCCGAGATGGATAACACGTTTAACGGACACAAGAGAATCACTTATCGTTGTTTTGAAGATGAATTATAGTATTCGTTCCGCAGGACCGCGGCTCCATTTTATGTCAATGACGGCGAATTAGAGCACGAGAAGATGATCTTGCCGGGTCAACTGAAACTCCAATGCTTCTATTACTCATTTCCAGCGTGGCGGGGCATATTTATTCCCAAGTCGAGCTGAAATTATTCGGGTTACTCGGCATGAACGACCCTGTATCGAGTCGCGATTTCCTGTCATCCGCCTGAACCTTACTCTTGTAAATAATGCTAGCGCCAGTGAGGACGCCGGGTGACTGGTAGATGTGTATTCTACTAGCTTCAATCCCGTTTTGGGTGACATGCTGTTCATGGGGTCACAATCCTTCAAGTTCACAGAGTAGACGGACCAACCTGCAGGTCCGGTCAAGCAATCTAGTGACCGCGATCATGAAATGAAAGTGGATTCGGGCGCCATTACTCGGCCAAGTTCCTCTCTGTGGTATTATGCAGCTGGAAAGGAACGCATTGGGCAGATTCAGCCATCTTCAGACGGGCAGAGGCGGTGCGTAGACGAAAATGTGCAACAAAGGTGATGAGGGGGTGGATGGTAAGATATCGTATGCCTTCCTGTGCTTGTCTTCAAAGACCACTATTTATGGATTCATCTGCGGGGCCCCGGGGGGAAGTAAGTTCTGAGAACCACGTATGTTCGTGGAGAAAGTACAGCGCTTTCTCAATTCCCTTCTCATAGTCCTATATCGGATGGAATCTGATCATCCTCCAGAACACTGTTCACCATCCCTGACCAACAGCAAGATGCTCCTCACGAACGTGCCTTGCATAGACAAAGAATAGCCCTACAAGCAGCGATTATTTCACTCGCGAAAACATAGCATGGCGAACACGCGTCTAGCAGACCCCTATAATCCAACCAGTCTTAGGGTGTGGCCAAAAAAAGAACAGAAAACTCAGTAGATAGTACCTGTCACGACCGGGATATCACCACAGCCACGACGCATGTAGGGCGGTGAATGCTGGGGAATGATGTCAGAGCCTGTCTTGCTATCGCAGCGGCGCATCTCAAAAGGGCCCGATAGGAGCATAACTGAGATCACAAAGCAACGCTGGATGTGATGCGCTGTGTTCATAATACGTCATGCAGAATTGGAACTACGGATTGCGTGCCGGCCTGAGCGTGGCTGAAGGCATGGTTTTCGGGGAACTGTCGAGGGTGAGCATACGAAGCAGTAGGTTATCGCACCCGAACCATCTAATATCAGCGGTGCCACAACACGGCCAGTGGCATGGTCACTGTTTGCATCGCGAGGCGACAATGGCTGAACGTGCTTTCAAAGATCTTCTGTCATACCAAAGATTCCACTTGTAACTAAAGTTGAGTGCACCGTTCTGCAGCCTTCAAGTTGCCGAATTCCATACTTCGAGCCGCCAGATTGCGCATGCATCCTCCTGTCTCGGAATGATGGCTCTTCAAAGAAGGTTACCGTAAACAACGGGCGCCCAAAGAAGGCGGCGGGCACGTTTCAGAAGCGTTGGCATTCCGTATGGTTCAGGATCAGCTCTTCCTCGTTACTGGCAAATATAAACTGTACACACACGGCATGCTGAAAGCAGTAGGTAGAACATTATCCAACTCGGGGTTTGATACCAAGTTTGGGCAAGGTGGTCACACAGATGCATGCAGGCAACTCTGCGCGCGCTCCGTGGGATCGATATGTCCTCGGTCTATCTGATTCGATCCCGTCCAGATTGCCAGGATGTAGTGTCGACGATCGACGGACTCAGACTTGCATTGGGCACTAGAGAGATAGATAAGCATATAAATACATGGAAAGCCCGAGGTGCGGTACAGAAGCACAGGAATCGTATCTGACTTACTAGGGCCGCAGGCCGTAGGAGTAGGCGGACCTCGAGGTCGCGTTCCCGTGACACGCGTCCGAGTTGCATTTAGGCGCCGCGTCCATAGCGTTTGCATCCACGGGCAGAAACGGTCGCCACAGTGCACGGATCAAAAGTTTATTTGTCGAAGTCGGAGAAGGGACACTGTAGCGCGTGGACCATAGTACCGGAAGTTGGCCCTCTATCTTGATTTGATGATGTGCGGATGGTCGGTGCGCGGCACCCGGAGGTTGATAGCAGAAGGCATGAATAGCACAGGGGGTCGACTGCCATCGACCCCCCCACCGTGGGTATTTCTATCTGGCTAGATAAGAGCGCGATTGGCGCCGTTTGCATGGCTGCCGCAGGTTTCAGCATGTCCAGTGGCGAAGCTGATGCGCTCATAACTTCCACAGACCCCCTCCACGTATGTCTGTCCTAGACAATCCACGACTCACACCCTCATGCTGAGGTCACGTTGACGGTATAGCCCGCCAATCTCATTCCAGAGTTGTGTGCTGGGTTTTATAGGCTCGGATGGGTCACCGGAACTGGGGGTGGGATCTGCATTCGCGTTGCGTCAGTCTCATTCGAGGTTGTTCCACTCTTCCAGCCGCTGACCTCTCCTTGATGGGTTCGACCTGCCAGCGACAAGGTCTACATCGCCCCATCTGGCGTTCAGAAGGAACGGATCGAACCTTCGCACATGTTCGTGCTACCCTACCCCCAGGCGACTCCATCACCACACACCGATCGCATCTTCCTTCGCCGCCCGAAGCAGAACCTCAAAGAGTCGGCTTGTACGCCGTTGTTTTGGAACGCGTTCGATAAGCGGAACGCAGGCAGCTGCATTCACACACATTCGCAGAATGCGGTGATGGCCACGTTGCTGTGGGAGGGCGACTTTTTCGAGATCTCGCATCAGGTGGGTCGTCCAATCCTGGAAAGCTCGTTCGTCATCATGATCTCGGATCGCTGACCTGATAACCTTGACACATTCATTTCGTATAGGAGGTAAGAAGCTGGTTCGCAGAAAAGAGGTGTTCCGAAATCTGAAAACGTCGAGTAGATGATCAAGGGGATTCGAATCGGCGGAAATGGCCCTGCCATGTCTTACTTGGATACCCTCCGCGTCCCGATCATTGCCAATACCCCATTCGAGGAAGATTTGACAGATAGCATGGCGGCAGCGATGGAGAAATACCCAGAAGCTGCTGCTATTCTCGTGAGGAGGCACGGGATCTACGTGTGGGGTATGCTCTCATGGTCAATTTTCTTCATTCTGTCACCTCATGTCCATTCGATAGGGGATGACTGGCAAAAGGCGAAAACACAGACAGAGGTGAGAGCATCTTTCTAGTTGGTATACAGTTGCTGGAGTGTGTGTTGCCAGTGTCTGGATTATCTATTCGAGATTGGCGTGAAGATGAAGCTTGCTGGTATCCCAACGATTCTGAATAACTAACTTGTGACAAAAGTTGCGCGAACGAGGCTACTGTACTTGCGGCTCCGGGTCGAGAGGAGAGCGAGATGAGTTCATACATCGTACTTTTGGACTAGCCTCGAGGTCTTGTAATTCATTGATGCGTCGAGCAAGGGCGCTGCACCTGCGAGGCACCGCATCAGCGTGCGAGCCAATTTAGGCAGCGTTGCAGTCGTACGATTATTTCCGTCCCTTTCATACCCGCTGGCGGGTTCTCTTCTCTTTCCTGCTTCACTACCACCATTTACGTGACGACGAGCTCATGCCCCAAGTACCGGACACCTGCCCTGCAACGGGCCAACCGACCACGCCAGACTATCTACACACCTTTGATGGCCATTTCGTCGATTCGCACGGACGCACTGTGCTGCTGCGCGGCGTGAACCTCTCGGGCTCCTCTAAAGCACCTGTCGACCAGCCCTCCCACGTTCTCGACGATTTCTGGGAATCCGCCGAGGCCGGCGGAAAGACCTTTCTTGGTCGCCCCTTTAACCTTGACGACGGTTCTGCAGACGCGCACTTGGGTCGCCTCAAAGGATGGGGGTTCAACGTGCTGCGCTATCCCATTGCCTGGGAAGCGCTCGAACGCGAGGGACCGTGAGTGCTTCCCCCTGTGACGTCTTGTCGCGCTCGTGCTCATGCGAGCGCGTGCAGCGGACGCTATGACTATGAGTTTATGGACTACACCATCCGCGTGCTCTACAAATGCAAAGAGTACGGGTTCAAAGTCTATTTAGACCCGCACCAGGACAGCGTACGCGTCACTCCCCTCCCGTTACCGTCCGCTGCCTTCTGAGCTTCTCTTCCTAGTGGTCCCGCTTCGCGGGCGGATCCGGTGCCCCCTATTGGACGCTCCCGGCGTGTGGCATTGACCCCCAAGCGTTTACGGCGACGCAGGCCGCCATTGTACACTGCGAGTACCCCGGGGCATCTGGCAAGCCGGATCCTACTGCCCTCCCCTCCATGCTATGGTCGACCAACTACAGCCGGCTCGCCTCCCAGACTATCTTTGCCCTCTTCTTTGGTGGCAAGACGTTTGCGCCTAAATGTGTCCTCGACGGTGTCCACATCCAGGATTACCTCCAGTCCCATTTCATACAGGCCTTTGGGGCGCTCGCGGACCGGATTCGTGATGCGGGGGGATTATTGGACGACGTCATCATTGGCTGGGACAGCATGAACGAGCCCGCGGAGGGGTTTATTGGGCATGCCAACTTGAGCGTGTATCCTACCCAGCAGGGCTCGGCACTGAAGAAGGGGACTATGCCGACCCCTTTGCAGTCGCTCAAGCTTGGAATGGGGACCGCACAGACGCTGGACAACTTCACTTTTGGGCCGTTTGGTTCGTCGCGCGCAGGGACAGTCACGGTCGATCCCAAGGGTGTCCGCATATGGGCAGATCCCGATACGGAGCCGGATGGCGTGCATCCTAGGTGGGGCTGGAAGCGGTCAAGCGAGTGGACGCTCGGGACGTGCGTATGGGCACTCCATGGCGTATGGAACGTCGACACCGGTGCCTTACTCCGGCCTGACTACTTTAGCTCCTACCTGTCCCCGTCATCTTCCGGCGACGCTGGCACCGACCCCGTGCCGGTCGACTTTCTCAAAGACTTTTTGCTGCCCCACTTGACTGACTATGTCACGCGCATTCGCGCCGCCCACCCGAGCGCGATCGCGTTCATGCAGGCACCCGTGTTCGCCATCCCCCCCGAGATTCCCGAGGCCCTGCTCAAAGGCCGCGCTTGCCACTCAACGCACTATTACGACGGCCTCACACTCGTGACGTGTCACTGGCACTTTATCAACGCGGACGCCGTGGGGATCATCCGGGGCAAGTACAGCAGTCCGGTGTTCGCCGCCCGGTTCGGGGAGAGGGCGATCCGGGCGAGCATGCAGAGCCAGCTGGGGATCCTCAAGTCGGACGGCGCCCGGCTCGGCGCAGACGCGGCCGTACCGCGCCGATACCCGACTATCATTGGCGAGATTGGCGTGCCGATGGATCTGGACAACAAGCGGTCGTACGATCCGACGGGGAAGGGCTATGGAGATTATTCGATGCAGACGCACGCGCTGGATGCGAGCTTGAACGCGGCAGACGGGCCGAACGTGCTCAACTACACAGTGTGGACGTACTGCCCGGATAACAGCCATGAGTGGGGAGACGGGTGGAACAATGAAGACTTGAGTCTGTGGAGCGCGGACGATGTGCGGCGGCGTCGCGCCCAGGTGGGCGGGACGTTGGCGTCGGCAAGGACGTCTAGCACCTCGGTGGCAACGCTGCCGGTGTTGTCGGCACCGTCCCCATACGTGGCGAAGCCAGTACTGGCGCACGATCTCTTGGGCTTCTTGCGGGACGGTGCGCGTGCGGTACAGGCGTTTTGTCGGCCGTACCCGACCAAGGTCGTCGGCACGCCTGTCGACGTGCAGTTTGATATAGGCAAGGCGAAGCTACAGGTCAAGATCCGGGTCACGCCGGAGGATGCACCGCAGACGGGAACGGGCGCCATCGAAGGCCCCGCAGAGGAGGGCGAGAGTTCGGAAAAGCCGGCGAAGCTGGAGAGTGCGCTCCCGACCGAGATATTCATCCCACTGGTGCACTTTGCGTCGGACGCGTGCGTCGCGCGGTCCGTGGCAGATCAACCGGAGGGTGAAGAGGAGGCGGGGGAGGCAGAGGACGGGCCACGGAGTCGGAGCGGGTCAACGTTGACGTTGTCGTTGGCCTCGAAATCGCTGGCCTCGAGCGTGGGGGAGACGATTCGGACGGATGCATATGCGGTGCAAGTCAAGGTGTCAGAGGGGCGGGTAGAGGTGGACGAGGGTGAGCAGCTGCTGCGGTGGTATTATGCCGTGCCTGCGCATGAGGAGAAGGAGGTGTCGATCGAGGTGACGAGGGCGGGTGGAGCGATTGATTGGACAAAGGTCGGCCAGAGAACGGCTGGTCAGTCAATCGGGGGCGTGATCGAGTGGGTGGAAAAGTGGTGCGGAGGCAAGTGTCCAGAGGGATGCTTGATCATGTAAAGGACTTCCCCGTCCCGAGATGCATTGCAAGTGAGTGGTATCTTATTACAGCATAATTAGTACACGCGAACACTGCATTCCCCTTCTACTGTGTAGCATACCAATGTTGCAATTGTCAAGTAGTCGCCAATGCATGGACATGGCGACCGCGGTCATGATGGTGACGAGTCCTTACCCTTGGTGCTCACTTTGGGTGCCTTCAGCGGCGTCCCATCCCAGACCGATGCGTCGAAAGTCCATCCGTTCCGCCTGCCGACCAGGTTCTCCACAACTTTCTCCAATGCTTCCCGTCGCTGCCGTTCTGCGCCGACCTCTTCCCGTGTCCGTGCGAGCGCGCCCTCGACCTCGGCTTTGCTCTCCTGCAGTCGCTCGACAGCGTTAAGGAGTGACTCGAGTTTCTCGTCAACGTCGTCTCGCCGTCTGGACTGTTTGGACGACGAGCGGTAGTTTTCGCCGAGGATGAGAAGGGCTGCGACAGCAAAGAGAAATGATTCAGCAAGGGCGTTGGCGCCGTTTTCGATGGCCCTGTGCGCAGTTGAGCGGAAGGGAGGAAAGGTGGGGTAAGACGGATTACTTGGTCTCGGACAAGGGCCGGATGTGGTGCCGCGCGGGTTCGCCGAGGATGTTGGTACGGAGGGAGATTTCGGCGGTGTGCATCTTTTGGGCAAGGGAGATGCAGAGGTTGCGAAATGTTTCGTGTCTGTGGGATGGGTGAGCATGCGGACGGGAGGGGACGTGCGGGCGTACTGTTTCGCTTGGTTCCTGAGCTGGGCGGAGATGGGTTTGGCGATGGTCTAGGCAGCGTCGGGCACGTCTGGCTGGCGAGTATCTGGTGTACTTACGCGGATGGCGAGCGTTGCAAGTTTAACAGTCGCCATGGGGGCAAAATAAGGAAGACGTGTAAGACGGTGGTCAACTAAGTTGGCGTATTTCTGAATTGGGGTTCCGAAGACACGCGTCACCGCCGCGGCTTCGCCTACGACAGTCTTGGCTCCGATATAGTTTACTCACGACGTACTTGCGTTCGATTCCCGACCACGATCCCGTGGATCATTTCAAAGGGTGCTTCAGGTAGTACGTACGTGACCCGCCAATTTTTGTAAGCGCTGATCCCGAACTTTGCATTCTTGGCAACTTTTGGGCAGATGCTTGGACGGTATCGGTCCCATCTTGGCCGGGTACATACATCTCCGCTGCCAAGGTCCTGTTGTGCCAATCTCCAGGTGCTCTCCTTTATGTACTTCTGGGCGCTGCCTCGCGATGCCTGCTGCCTATCGACCGCGACCAGGTTTATTCCCGCTCCGTATGGCGATGACGTGGGCTAAAAATGTACGTGTTGCTGCTATCCTCGGAATGTATTGTGACGCCCAGAAGCCTGGACTTGAACTCGGCCCTGGACACTCGGATGCAGGATGAGTGCGGCCTCCATGCCTGCGTGCGCGGACAGCTTCTATCCAACTTCGTCTTTTTTACCGGCCCCGTCGCCTTGCGCATGAAATGTCGGTATCGCGGCGCATGTAAAACAGTGATAGTTGTGAGTAAGATGCGGCGCTCCGCGATGGGTCCATGATGGCGATGGATTGGCCAAAAAGGCCTTCCCGGTACTGAACTGTATCCGGGCCGGTCTGGCGAGAGCTCCTTACGCCAGAATACACACACAGATTTGGGTGAATAACCAAAGACGAGTTCCACTGTTGCTGGTACTGGCCAATCCGAAGAAGCGGTGTCGCTTCGCCTCCGCCTCTTGCCCGCTTCATGCCTTTACAAGTGTGGCCCCGGTCAGGTTAACAGCCAGCTCGGAGTGAGTACCGTAGTCACCGTGTTGCACATAAGTATGTCTGATCGGCATTGGACAGCCTCGTCCTCTTGTTCTATATGTTCCCTCTGGCTCACCCAGACAACGTCGCACAACTGCCAGTGCTTTTGCAAATTGTTGTAGGCAACACCATTTTCGCACATCCCGCTGGTTATTCGTGGGGTGTGCGAGACTCTAGGCACGTTCCAAGTGATATCAAGCAAGCCTAGCACGCACCTGGACAGACCCGTCATCGGCTTTTGCCGAAGCGAAGAGAACAGAAGATCCTAAGAACTTTCACACCAACTACCACACTTCAACTTCACATGCAACACCACTTGGCACCATCTGGTCTAAACATCACCCCCACAGCCTCAGCTTCACCTCAATAACTGGAATTCCCGTTTCCCCCTTTGTCGACGGTTGTAATCCAGAATGCGTGCGCGCTCTTCGGAAACACATCACGCAGGTGTGGTTTGCTTGCTGTACCTCGATGCGATCCCTCTGACGTCTTTTTCTCCCTGTCGTTTTTCATCTGGTGGAGCTCGGTGTCATGCGTGTTCTCACCTGAGGATGAAAGTAGACATAACGCGAAGCAATCAGCGCTATTTGGAATACGGATAGAGACACCGTCGAGGTGCATGGATAACACGTGTCATGCTTGCCTTAGCCATATTCACTCGTCTTTCCCGGGGGGCTATGACAGCTCTTGGAAACGTCAACATCTCTCGAGCCGCGTATCCGTGTAGGTTATCATTGTCTTACACCTTCGTCTCATCTCCAACAGGTGGTGGAGCATCTGCACTCATGTATTCGCCCATAAAAGGCTTGGACGCTGGTGTGGGTATGTACTGCCAGCATCTTTCGTAGACTGACCCTGACATGCATCGATTTACTCGTTTCCCATGCGACACCAGTCTCTTGACACTTTCTGCCCCTCATTCAAAGTTTCCTCCGATCGGGGAGATCTATTTCGCTGATCTAATGACCATCGCTCAACGATTCCACCCCCGGCTCTAGCACATGTGTTGTGCGTTGTGTAATCGATCCCCATGTTTCGATCAGGTCGGATCGATGCTAACGGGTGTAGGTTAAGTGAGTGGTCTAAATTAAATTAGGTCGGTCCTCGCTTTTGTGGTATTCCGGGAATTGATGGCACCCCGTTAAAGGCACCATGGTGGCGGTTTACCACAGGCGGTGGTTCACTATTGGTGTGTCTTCAGGGGATCCGATGGAGTTGTACGTATATTTTTTGAGTGATGATGCATCGTCGGAACGGAAATGAATGTCATCGCCGGGTTTGGTGCTCCACTACGCCCCCTTTCCAGTCCGTACACTGATATCGAGACAGCATTAGTGCCCCAGATGTGTTCTGCGTGCCATACACCGAACATTCTAGACGGATCAAGGATATTCTAATAGTACGTCTTCGATGTCAGTAAAATCACATCACTCATTTCGGGGAGCCCGGGTATAAAAAAAAAAGACGTTGCGATCGTTCTGCATCCACGCTGTCGCACTCTAGGTGTACGTGTACATGTATGCGATTTACGGAAGGGCTTCCTAAACCGGCAACTTGGTCAGTAGCTTAATGGGAAATGTTGACATTACTATTTCCCGATGGACGGAAAAATCCTGTCCAGCAATGTTGGCTGACCTGGATGTGGCTACGTGGGGCCAGCCTCTTATCTGCGCCCCTTAAGTTACCGGGAGGCAGGCCCTGCTTCGAACGAAAATTTTCTTATTGTGTCTATTCGCCCTGTTTCGCTAAGCTCAGTGGAGTGCGTCAATTAAACCTTGCGAGTGAACGATCGCCTAACACGTGGTGTTCTGTTTTGTTGCATGTAACGGATTCTAGGCCACCGATTTATCCAACCCATCATGGGAAGGGGAGGTTATAGCGTTTCGTAAGGCATCGCTGATCCCAAGCTATAGAGGAAGCCTGCACAACACGCTACCTGTTTAATCAATCCATGCTTTGGTCATATGCTATAAAACCAAATCTATGTTCCCCCCCATCATCCACCGTTCTTCGCGTCTTCAATTCCTGAGAGCCATTCGAGACTCCTAATTTCCAGAAGAAAAACCATCAGTCATCCCCATGTCCGACGACTACCTTTATCAACACGGTGCCACGTTCGATCCACCGTGAGTAACATTTCCCGTCCTCGGTTATCGCGCGCTCGTCTCGATCGTGGGCGCCAACTGATACGACCACCCACAGCGACGAATTTTTGGCACAGCTCCTTGCCGACATTGACCATTCCCTACCCATCCTTTCCTCTCCGTTAGCACCTCTGCCACCGCCATCCACTGACTTCTCTTCCGAGCTTGACGCGCCGCTGATGTGCCGATGGGTCTCGCAGCAGGACCCGCCGGTGATTTGCGGTTCCCCACTCCCCACGGACCCCAAGGAAGCCTGTGCACACTTCCGCCAGGCGCACCACGTCCGAGGAAACGAGAAAGTTGCTGTGCAGTGCGCGTGGCATGGGTGCGACGCGCCGCCGATGCTGCGGGGGAGCCTCGTTCGTCATGTGCTGTCCGTGCACCTGAGTTTGTTGCGGTGGCGCTGCGAGACGTGCGGCAAGGTGTTTTCGCGAAAGGCAACGGCGCACGCGTGTGGAGGGGGAGAGGCATGAATCTTTTATTTTTCTGTTCGAGTCCATTGGGTTATTTCGTGCGGGATTTTCCCTCTGGTCCTGGGCGAGTTGAAACATGTACTTTCCTTTCTTTCTTTCGCGCAAGGAGAGGCAAGCAAACAGTTGGGTACGAACGGCCGAACGGAAAAAGGCTGGTTGCGAAGTGGTGCATTACATGCTGTACTTTCTATAGCACTGTTATTTGGGAAAAGACAAGATTGTTAAAACGTCAAGCGTAATTGATGTAGGACTCTTTTCGGAATACTGCCTCGAAGTCAAGATCGCAGTCGTGGAGAACAATGATGATCAAATTCCATCATTGTTTGAGTTACACCGCGCACTGAACCAGGGGCGATTCTCGGGGCGTCCCGCATCACGGCATCGTTGCACCAGATTTCAAAGCCAGTGGGTTTAGTCTAGGGACCAAATGAAACACGGTGCAACACGCAAAAAGACTTACTCCAGCCCTCCTAAATTTGACAGATTGTGTCTCATTCGCTTCGCTCGTTCGGGGTGACGACGAAAATGGACAGGTGAGTTGTCGACTTGATGAATTGCACAAGCCGAGGTGGAGAGCACGCTCTGCCTCTTGCTGGGTTCCGACGGAGAGGGTGTTCCACAGGCGCGCGCCCTGATTCCGCAATCCTGTGCAGCCTTTCAGCGAAACGGCAAGTCGGCAAGACTTGGTCCCAGTATTTACTGGTGGTTACAACTGGTCCTGACCACTAACTGAATTGCTGAAGAGTGCGGAAGCGATATCCTCACGGTTTTTTGCTTCGCTACCCATCCTGATTCGACTGCAGTTAGTCCTCACGCACGCTTGGACCTCATCGTGCACTGGTGCATCACGATTTAAACCAGCGGTAGTTGGTTTTACGCGGCTGGAAGGGTGTAAATGGAAACGGGAATTCCACCAAAGAACAGGCCGCAGGAGGTCATAGAATCGCAAAGAAGGAAATGTATCAGTCGATCTCCGATCAGATAGCTTGGAGCCTGTTAAAACATGTTTGGTCCGCAAGCACAAACTAAGCTTGATGCAAGCACTGCAGCTGCGGAAGGTGCATCGTAATCGGAGTCATCCAATGACAGGCTTCACTGAAAAAAAAAAAAAAAGACAGGCGCGGATCAAAGTGGGATTAAGATGAGCCTTCGCACCGTTCATGGTGCGCCATTCGGGTAATGGTAACCCTGAAGAATGCTATTCGTATGAGTACGCGTACGGATCTATAAATGCAAGGCACACGTACGTGTTATTTGGTACCCGAAGAGGGGAGCTAGAGATAGACCTTATAGTGGCCGGTTTTGATGCGAGTAACGTATGATTCGAGCGGACGAACGCGGTGATGTCGACTGAGTGCGTTCCACTAGGATCAATCTCTTAGGTAATAAACCACACTATCACCGATAGTGAAGGCGGCGGGGGAAAAAAATTCTACAAGGGGACCGCTCACCTTTATAACTTGTTCTTCCTGTACTCTGATCCTCTTTAGTCGGGAGCAACTAGCTCATGTTTCACCTACCGAAGCTGACCTCGAATTCGGATCTCTCCGGGTGCTAGCACAGCTTTATAGCAAGATCTTGTATTTGAAAAACGGTTGAAGTTTGAACTTTGCCCCGGCCAATTCTGTGACGACAGAAAAACACAGGATATGAGCGGACATAGCGACAGTCAGCGTTGAGTATGAAAGCGGAGGTAATTGTGTGTCTGGTCAGACGATCCAGGATAAGGCAAGGTACAGATTGTGATGTATGGGCGTTTGTGCACGAAAATAATTGAGATGTTGGTCCGTAGAGCCAAGGCTGCGTGGAGTTCTACGGTATACGAATAGAATGGACTCATGATAACACGGCTACAATTACGCACTTGGTTTATGTAATTATGGCAGACTTGGAGGATATTCATGCCTGTCGAGGACTCAGACTGCACAAGAGCGCTAGTACGAGATCCAGTGAGATCCGCGGGGTAAATGTTTAAGACGGTGATAGGGTTTGAAAGACTCTAGGTGGCGATAGAGAGCGTTAGAAGCGACTTCAAGTATCTGGAGTCCAGCTCTGTTGATTGGGATAGACCTGGAGAGCAAGTAGCCGACTGGAATCGCTAATAATGGTTTTCGCAGAGTTTTCTGTTGCGCTGAATCGCGGAAATGGATGTCTCAGACCAATCTCTGAGACCCTAGACTAATAGAGGACTCCGTCACCCCGTCTACGCTGCACGCGGCGAAGACGACGACGCGGCG
The DNA here is from genome assembly GCA_038089215.1 of Tylopilus vinaceipallidus. Classification (NCBI taxonomy): domain Eukaryota; kingdom Fungi; phylum Basidiomycota; class Agaricomycetes; order Boletales; family Boletaceae; genus Tylopilus; species Tylopilus vinaceipallidus. Next base: position 23,989 of record JBBPKK010000407.1, read on the forward strand.
CAATCAATGCCACCGTGACAGCATCACCATCTCGGCGAGGACGACGACGACAACGCCAGCGCGCGCGTGGCCAATGCTGCGTCGTACATGGCGGTGACGACGACGACCCCGCCGGCACGCGCGTGGCTAATGCCGCGTTGTGATGCCATGTCGCGCACAGCGGCGATGACGACGACGTCCTGAGTCGTCGTACATGGCGAGCGACAACACCGCTGCCACACCGGGCAGTTGCATACGGCGGAGACGAACGACAACGACACTGGCACGCGCTTGGCCAATACCACGGTGGCAACGACGACGACGACAGCGCCGGCACGCGTGTGGCCAATGCCACATCGTACAAGGCGGCGACGAGGACGAGGACACCCGCGCTGTCGCACACGGCGGCGACAACGACGACGACAACGCTGGTACCCATGTGGCGAATGCCACGGCAGTGACGGACAAGGACGAAGCCCCCGCGCTGTCGCACACGGCAGCAACGGCGACGACGACGATGGCACGCCTGTGCCACGCCAATGCCATGTCGTACACGGCGGCGACGAAGAAGACGAGGACGAGGACGCTCCGCGCTGTGCACACGGTGGTGACGACGATGACAACGCAGGCACCCGTGTGGCGAATGCCACGTCGTACACGGCGGCCACGACGAGGACGGCGCCTCGAACTGTCGCACACGGCCAAGATGGCGACGACGACGCTGGCATACGCGCGGCTAATGCCACGTCGCGCATGACGACGATGACGACGACAATGCCGGCCCGTGCGTGGCCAATGCCACATTGCACACAGCGACGAGGACGGGAATCTGTTGAGGACGAGGATGTAGTGAGGACAAGGTCACCGCCGGCATGCATGTGGCCAATGCCGCATCACACGATGATGGGGACGAGGACGATAGCGATAACAGGCCTATGTTGATTATTTAGCTAATATCATCTCCTTCTTTATTCTATGTGTGAATTGCTATTACAGTAGATTTTTAAGAATTATATGGATGATGCAAAAAAACATATTTCATGGCATATTTGATGTCCAAGGCAATACCACAACAGCTAGACACTCAGGCTATCCTGTCATTTTTATTGATACAAATGCGAGGATAATAGAACAGCTTGTATTGATACAGTGTGATGCTCCCCAGTCCATAAAATGTATCAATACAGCTGCACCAGTATCCCCTGACTGAGACAGAAGCAGGCCGCTTTAGTACATGTTACATAAGCATTTAGAAGCGACCAAAAGCAGCCACTACTCCACTGGCACATCCATTTTGAGAAATCTCTGTAATCATATGTTGTCACTACTTTGCTTCAATCACAGCAGTTCTCCCTTGCCATCCCCTTAGCTAGTTACATGTATAAATGTAATATAAACCACAATAAAGTGTCTTCACCATTAGGAAGTGAGTGCACAGTGCTTTCTGGTAGTACCATAAAAGATAGGGGTGAAAACAAAAACCAATTCGCATTTTTGACACATATAATATATGGGAATTCTGAATACACACCCAGCTACCCTTCATACATATGTATAATATATCAGCAGCCTAGGAAGCCAGGATACAAGCTAGAGAAGGTATATCATGTTCACCTCCTGGGTGGTGTAATGCTTCTAACACTTTTTGTATTAAATATGACGCTCTAGAAGTGTGGGGGACTCTTTATGTAGTTATTCCCTTGTAGTCTAGCTGGTTTTCCACTTCCTAAAACAGCTTAGAGACGCTTTTTTAATGTTTTGATCAATAGGGGTCTACAAAATGATACATTGGATATATTGTCAGGGCAGCTATCCAGACCTCTTGTATGTATATTAATCTATCCCTGAATAGACTTTGGGCATACCCTATTGAGAATTACAGGTGGGAAGAACGATTCGAGGTTTTTCAAACCGTGGGAACTTCATATAGGGGGTCCGGAGATAAGCTAGATCACAACATAAAGTCATCATTCTGGCTTCCACAACACATGGATAAGCCTATTAATGATAGAATATGGATGTACTACATTATATCTTATGATTTGTAGTGCCTGATCTGTCTGATCTACTAGAAAACATTCAGAATTCAAAAAAGTGATAAATCTCCTATAATAGCATTGGCATTCCATAGTGCATGGTACATGCTACTTATACATGTACTTGCAAAATTTCG
>JBBPKK010000408.1:0-25997 GCA_038089215.1 Tylopilus vinaceipallidus
ACCGAATGCCATCCGTGTCACGACCCCCTCCGGCACCACCACTCAGTCCACCAACCCCCTCCTCGCCCCAAAGCACCCCGCCGCCCCCCTCTACCTCCCCTCCCGTGCCATCACCCCCCTCGACGGCTTCCCCCTCGGCGTCCCCGCCTCCACAACCACCGCCGCAGCCACCTTTCTCGGCGGCCTCGGCGCCAGGGACGCCAAACCCGCTGGCGAATTCAACCACGCGATCCAGTATCTCAACAAGATAAAGGCCCGCTACGCCGATGACCCCGATACTTACAAGCAGTTCCTCGAGATACTCCAGACATACCAGAAAGAGCAACGCCACATACAAGACGTAAGTCCTCTCCCCCCTCCCCTCCTTTCTTCCGACCCCCATCCAGTCCCAAGTCTACGCACAGGTTCAGCTCCTCTTCAAAGACGCCCCCGATCTCTTGGCCGAATTCAAGGACTTCTTGCCCGAGGCCTCTATGGCCTTTGCTGGCCCCAGCGGCGTCGTCAGCATCCTCCCACAGCTAGCCGTGGGCCCTGGTGTGTCTGCACAGTGGCCCGACATCGACAAGGACAAGATTGCAAAGAAACCCGTCGTGCCCGTACAAAAAAAGAGGCGCAAGGGCCCCGAGAAGGATACTACTCCTGTCCCTTCCTCGCGCTCAATCGTTAGTCGAGTTCGTGTCCTTGTCGTCTCGCTTCGCTTTCTCACTGACCCTTGTCTCAGGCCAAGAAACAAAAACACACGCACAAGCCTGGAGAGCCAGAATCCCCTCATTATACGTCCTATGCCCTACCTCCCCCCTCGCCACCCCTCCCCCCTTCGCTCCTTCAAACTCATATCATGCCACCCCCACCCCTGCCACACATGGGCATGTTGCCTCCCGTCATGAACGTCCCCCATCCCGCCATCCAGACGCCCCCTGACGAGCTCTTGTTCTTTGAACGCGCCAAACGAACCTTGGAGAGCCGGGATACATATGAAGAATTCTTGAAGCTCCTCACTCTCTACTCAAAGGACATCATCGATGCCAAAGCCCTTGTTGACCTGTCACAGGTCTTTTTAGGTGATGGCGATCTACTCGCACAGTTCAAGGAGGTCCTTCATATCGATGAGTTTCACTCCAGCGTCGAACACGGCCCTCCCGGCAGCATTCGCACCGGCCCACCAGAACCGTTACCCGCTCTGCCTGCTGACGAAGGTGAGGGCCCGAGTTATCGTAAACTGCCGGAAAGTGTAGGTCAACCATTCTAAACCTCTGAACTAGTCCCTTATGTCACCCACAGGAGGTCAATTTGGCCTGTTCTGGCCGCGATGAGCTATGTCGTTCCGTCTTGAATGATATCTGGGTTTCCCATCCAACGTGGGCATCAGAGGAGGCCGGTTTCATCTCCCATAAGAAAAACTCGTTTGAAGAAGCTCTCCACAAGAGCGAAGAAGAGCGACACGAGTATCACGTCCAACTCGAGGCACTTGGCCGCACCATCGCGCTCCTTGAACCCCTCCATGCGCGCATCGAAGAGATGACTAACGAGGAGCGCGCCACCTTCCGGTTGAATGCCGACTTGGGCGGGTCCAGCAGGAGCATCTATCACCGTACCTTGAAGAAGGTTTATGGACGTGACGCCAGTGCAGAAGTTATCCAGGCCCTGCAAGATTGCCCCTGCGTCGCAGTTCCGGTTGTGCTCGCCCGTCTGAAGGCCAAGGACGAAGAGTGGCATCGCATACAACGGGAATGGAACAAGACCTGGCGTGAGGTTGACGCCAAAAACTTTTACAAGTCCCTCGATCATCAAGGGAACCAATTCAAGCAAAATGACAAGAAGCAGATCACAGCAAAACACTTTGTACAGTACATCGAGGGGATCAAAGAAGCTCAGGAACAAAAACTTACACAACGCGATCGACCCTCTTTCGCGGCGGGCTCTGTTGGACCCCAGCTAGAGTACGAGTTTTCGCAGACGTCCGTATTGCACGATTCGCTCCGTCTAGTTTACTCCTTTTTGGACCATCCTCAGGCACAATACAGCTCATCGGAGCGGCGTGCTATCGAGGGTTTTCTCCGCCAGTTTGTGCCCTTGCTTTACATGTTTCCAGCGCAAGAATTCGACGCTGCTTGTGGTGCCTCTGGTGGTTTGCAGGACGATGATTTCGAGCACGAGGCCTTGAGCGACTCGCGCAGTGGGAGTAGAACGGTAAACGGTCCATCAACTGCAACGGGGGACTTTCGGAAACAATCATTCAAAGCATCTCAAGAAAAGCCTCCGGGACATGACACGAAAGACAGGGATCGTGTGGCTTCCCTGACGCCAACTCCGACCCGTCGCTCTCAGGACCATCCCCACGGAGACGACCATGGCGACGTCTGGATTCACACTGCCCAGGCGTGTGCTAATTTCGATGACACCCCGAAGCGTAGACCCTTTTTTGCCAACACGGCCATTTATACAGCGTTGTGTTTATTCCAGGTAATTGAATTGCCTCCCACCTCGTCCTGGTAGGCTCATTCACGCTACAGTCGCTATATTCCCGGCTGGTCACATGCAAAGGCAATGGTGCCAAACACGTGTCGGAGAACCTCAATCCTATGGATAGCAATCCAATTGCTGTTGAGCTAGGATTAGACGATCCGAATGGTCCCAGTGCTGTTCTGAGACAGGCCATGGAAGCATTGGGAGAACATCGACCTGACAACACACCGAACCTGGTTTACGTGTACTTTGTGGATGCATGCGAAAAGCTGTTTGACGGGGAGCTCGAGGTTGGCCTGTTTGAAGAGCACATGCGATGGTTCTTTGGTAACCAGGTAGGCGATCCCAGGGGTATGTGCGCAGACATGCACCGACACAGTCACACAGGCATATCTCCTTTTCACGCTGGACAAGCTCATTGCCGCGTTTATCAAACAGGTTGGGGATGACTTATTTATAGTGGAGAAAGGAAGCTGACAGGCTATTCATGGGACAGGTGCAGAGCGTGTTGTCAGATAACAAGTCACAGGAGCTGTGTACGCTGCTGCAAGAGGCGCGCAAGGGAGACCTGCTTACGAATCAGGACATGATCCGATATCGTCGAGAGGCTGAACGGCATGTGGGATCGGATGAACATTTATATCGCATCGAATGGGTAGGCTGCCACCCGTTTGCTAAATCTAGTCCCGACTGAAAATGGGACAGGACGCGCAGTCGAGGAAGATGCAAATCCAGTTGCTAGAGAGCAACGACCCGAGCGCTGAAGTGGACCGGTCTGCACTGGGGCGATGGCGAGAATATGTGGACTCATATGTGTTGCGGCAACCAACCGAGTGGTTGCCGGAACACAGGGACGAGGGGCGAAGTGCAGTGTTCTTACGAAAGTGGGTGTGGATGGTGATGGGAGATGGGCAGGCTCGCTAACCCAAAATAGGTCGATGTCAACGGAGGAGTCGACGGACGGCTGCAGCGGGATCCGGATCCAGATCAGTGTGGGGACGTACAAGCTGGTGTACGAGGGAGGGAGCGAGGAGGCGTTCGTGCAGCGACGGGGGCGGGAGGAGGAGAGGGAGCTCGAGGAGCGGGTGCGGAGGCGGAACGAGGAACGGGCTCGGTGTCGGTTGCTGCAGGCCTGACGTGTGTGGGCCGGAAGCGGCCGAGGACGAGCGAGTATATCCATTTTTAGCCCGGATATCTTTGCAGCGATATTTTTGGCGCGGGGAATAAACATTACTTAAGCTTGTGGCATGCGCGCCCACGTCTGGCGGTTTTCCTTCCCCCCACAGTCTCGACGACGACGAGGGCGTCGTCTGCGGTGCCAAGAAGCCAGCCACACTCTGACAGGGGCTGTCTGCGTCTCTCGCCCCGCTGCCCTGTCATCTCTCGTTTCGCATCCTCGGCTCGGTCGCCCCATTAAGCCACGCCGTGTCCGCAAGACTCTCTTGGCACGTCTTCTGCGCTTTTTTGTATCATGGCCAAGCCAAAACATGGCCGACACAACAACCACCCCTCTTCCATTGACGCCCATCACCCCTCGCACGACCGCACACGCCCCCGCCCCCGCCCATCCCCCCGCGCTCCTTCCCAGGCCGTCCTCTCCGCCCTCGCCCTCATCGCGACCTCCCCTCGTCCTGTTGTGGGCGGCCCCCTTCCGCTCCCAACGCCACCTCCTACTTTCCTCTGTCCATCCATCGCCGATCCCCACTCCCCCCGCTCTTCCCCCCGTCTCTCGTTCCCCCCCCGTGCGCTTCCCGCATCCAGCTCGAAACCAGCCCCGTCTCCCACACCGACCTCCGCACATCAACTGGTTGCTGACAAATACGTCGAGGGCTCCGACAGTCTCTGGCGGAAAACCGACGCGTGGACATTGTACGGCTCAACAGTGAGTGTCATCCCAACATCTTGACCGCAGCTCATCTCAGCCGCTCCCTCGACAGTGTTGCTCGAGCCCGACTGCGAGCACCTCCGCCGTACCTTCCCAACCCGACACGTACCAAGCCTCCATGCCCACCTCAACCCTCTCCTCCGTCGAATTCGACACGTCCGTGCTCCCCGCAGGCTGGGATAACACCAACGATATCTCCACCACAGAGTCCACCATCATTCTCGCTCTCGCCATCGTCTTGGCAGGCCTCATATGCGTCTTCATGATCGGTTGTCTCGTTTGGCGAAAACGGAAGAAAAAGGCAAGGGACATTGAACGCAAACTTGCTCACAAGCTCGTTGCCGACGACGATTCCCAAGGTAATATGCAGGAAGTCGATGCTCGGGGAAAGATGCGCATGTGGGCCAAGGCGACCGCTCGGTGGAAGTCCAGTATTCGTCAATCAGCTCGTCGGCGGAGGAAACGACCTATGCCTTCCTCCAATCGATCGCCATCTCCGGCCTTTGTTGAATCGCCACAACTACTCACCCCCACTCGATCCCCCCTTCGTCCATCCTCTTTTGTGTCCAGTCTTTCCGGACCGCGAGCCCTCAACGGCAGCGTCACTGAGCCGTTGCATGGCTCCCCTCGTTCCCCATCGCCCCCCACCTACGGAGCATCGTTTGTCTCAGGATTTTCCCCTCTGCCTCCTATCTCCGCCGAATCCAATCCGAGTTTGGCCTCTTCGTTTGACGGCCCTCGCATAGTTCAACAGAACCCCCACCATTCTTGCGTCGAAGACGAACCCATCCCCTACCTTCCTCCGAGCGACGGACACATCGCCACCGATGACAAGGCACAGCTTGCCCGTATCCAGGAGTTGGCAAGTTCTCCAATCATGGCCAGCTTGGCGCACCCAAGCATAACGCAATCCGTCTCTGCACCGGAATGGCACGAAGTGGAAGACGAATTGGAACAGTTGGGCGTCGACCTCGGTCAAGTACCCATGTCTTTCACCAATTTCGGCTTCCCTCCCGCGTTCCCTCCGCCTCCTTCCAAAGCTAATATACTTTACGATGACCTCTCTTTACCCTGTGCGGAAGACGGTGACATTCCGGCACCCCTCCCTCCCCCTGGCCCCTCCAGGCCTTTGTTCGAAGCCCCCCCAAGTGCACCTCCCATCGATGACCCTGGTTTAGAGCCCTCCGCGCCTTCCTTGGAAGGTGAAGACGATTTATTCCAAGATTGGGACGGGGCCCCATCATACGTTCCTGAGCGTCCCACATCGGCGGATTTGGACACTACTTCTGCTCGCCCAAAAGAATCAGATACATCTCCAACTGTGTCTTCTACGTCGCACGCTTCCTCCGCTTCCACACCGGAGTTTGTTGCCAGGGATGGCACACTCCCTCGATATCATCCTTGAGATTTATTGGATGGACGGACATTCTAACGGACTTGCCCAGTCATGTACAAGTACCATATGATAAACATATCGATACAACATAATCTTTGTGGATCACTGAGTACTAGTGCTTTGTTGCAATGGATTAGATTTCCTTCTCTCTCTCTAAGTCACGTGGAACCCTTGACAGTCGCCGTGTCCCTCTCTTCAAGGAGATGCGAGTTGCACCATGGGCAAGTCTCAGAACAAACGGGCGATGCGCAGGCACAATCCAATGAGAGTCCCGGACTCGCACCTACCCCAAGGCCTGGCATCTGCCGAGTCTGCTTCCACCAAAAACCAGGTCATCTTGCCGATCATTCAAAAGGTAAGCCCCACATCCAAATCCATCTACTTCTAGTCCGGCAACGCGATTCAGATGGGGAGTCCTGACGCATCTGAACGCAAATGGGCTTGTGTTGCGGTGTCTAACCTTATACAAAATGACCCGTCCACCCGGAGGTTGCTGCAGGGCAAGAACGTGGTGGGCGCGTTGATCACGCGATTGTCGGACAGCGAAGAAGAAGTTTGGATCGAAGCCGCTGGGGCTCTACGGTCTGTTAGATCAAATTTCTCTGGGAAATCCTCACCTGTGTATTTTAGGAATCTCTGCATCGATGGGGGGTACGATATTTGCGCGGAGATGTATAATAAAAATGTCCTTGCACCGTTGAAAACGTTTGTGCCAAAGGTATGTGCACGCCCTCGTTCGTGTGCATCCATTTCATCGGACCCGCGTGGTTTTCTCGCGCAAGATATCCGCGACACTGGCTCAATTTCTTGCTTCCCCGAGAGATGCGTCGGAAAACGCAAAAAAGGTCGTGTACGAATTTGCTGACAACGTGATCACCATCCTGTGGTGCTTGTCGTGAGTCCTTTTACTCCGATACGACGTGTTATCCTCGTCTCAGGACGATCAGGGAGACGTCCAACAAAGCTCTCAATGCCATCAATCAGATCAATCAAATCCCGTTTTTGATGTCCTTTCTCTCTGCGCGCGACAAGTTGCCTATATCGACTGTTGTTGCAGCAGGTAATTTTCGGCGTCCCTTCTTCATGTTCCATTTGATCAGCTGGCCTCTTGCAGCTCAGAGTCTATATGTTCTCACAGACGACAATCAGACAGCCATAGACGAAGTTCGTCGTGACGCCGCCCATAGTTCGTGCTTGTTGGATATTGTGCGATGCAACGAGCATGATCCCAAAGGAAAATCAAAAGATCTATCCAGAGATCGTTTCGAGACGCTCAAAGTCCTGTGCTGCGGTGAGATCCATCGTATGTCGATGTAGGTATCAGAACTCAGGCTGAGGACCAGGGATCATGAACAATGTGTCGCCGCTGCCACCACCCAGTGCTGCCTCTGCGCTCGACGTAAACAACGACCTTTTGCTTCCCGTTCTGCGACCTGTCGTTTCGTCAGTAGCCTTGGATGAAGTGGCCCAACGGGTTCAAGAACTAGCATCACGACAGGTTTGTCATGTTGTGAAGCACTGAATCCTCTCTGATCATTCTCTCAAGGCAGATGAGCCACCATCCATGGAAAGATTATCCTTAAAAAACACTCCCAAGTCGGATCACAAATCGCAGACTGAGCTAGACCTCGAGCGATTGGAAAACAAGCTCAGGACAATCCAACTTGCGCTCGAGATCTTGACGGGCGTGTGTGCAACGCTACCGGACCCAGTGTCGAGTGTCTCAGCCGATGAGAACGCCGAAAACAATGAAGAATGTTCGGAAGGTGTGGGGCACTCGACTCCCATTAGAAATTCAAATAACAATCTATTTAGACGGGGACGTGGAAATGGTCGATGATGTAACAGAGGATATGCCACTGGACGAAGGCCCACTGTTGCGTGAAGATACGAAGCGACCTTCCACGGCTCTCCTGCCCGAGCTTGTACAGCCTTTGTTGACTCTGATTAAACCAACATTCCTTTCTTTCCCTCCGCCATTCAGCCCATCCACTCATCCCCCGACAACCTCCGCACTCGGTGCCATCCATATAAGGGCTTTCGAATGTCTCAACAACATCTTCCTTTCACTCTCGGCTTCCTCGAATGCGGAGCTCGCCGTGGATGAAAATGTTGGACGTACGGTTTGGTTCGAGATTTGGGAAGCACTGTCCAAAATCGCACTCGATGTTGTTCCAGGGCAGGAACTCAAACAGGACATCTGGGAAATTGCCGTGGGGGTTCTCTGGGGCATTGGAAACGTATGGAAGGGTAAATTGGTGAGCAATTTAAGACTACGCATTCCCGCGGTGCTTATCTGCCACACAGGTTCCAGTCGACCAACAGGCCCAGGTCCTAATGAACGTCTGCGACTCGAACAAGAAAGCCCAGGTGCAGGTAAAGTGCATCGGCACGCTAGAATGTCTGGCACAACACCCCGATTCCATAGAGGCGAACCAAGTGGGTCATCTGATACTGTACGTTGAGTTCGTCTGATCTGACATCGTCCACAGGTGATATCCAGCTATCTGTTGTCCATCTTGCCGACCTCGACCACGCCGTCGAGCAAAGGCACGGAGCCGCTCCTCCAAGCGGTTTCTGCTCTGATTGATATCTATTCGGACGAGCGGCTCCCGTACGACGTCAATTTTAGGAACGGCGGGTTTCTAGGTCGTCTCGTTGATAGCGTAGAAGGGGTGAGGAAGGTGGTGCGATCGATTGATCGCAGAAAGGAACGAGATCTAAAGTTGAGAGGAGAGGAAGTGTGCGATAATCTGGTTGCTTTCATAGAGTACAGGAGAACGCTGTGATCTGTCTCGTTCGGAACATGCCGTGTGCCTGGATTTTCGAGCTGCTTTACTATTGTATCATTTTACCTAAAGTGCAACTGGTACCTTGAGTGCAAATTCTGGAAATACACTTAAACACTACATTCCTCATACTCTACAAGCTTGAAAAATTATCAGAGATACCTTAGTATCTAGTCTAGTTGAGGAACAAAATTTGGGTATAAGTTAGATGCTGTTGCGCTCGCAATCCAATAGACAATCATGAGACGTCGAAAAATAAGGAACAGATCATCCCCCGATCCAAGGGGTCCTACCAATAAACTTGCAAAATGATGCCTGGATATTGTGGAGTAACACATGAGGGATCTCTGTGTCAATTATAAGAGCAAGAAACTTACTGGATGCGTGTGTAGTGCAGGTGTATATCACATTTTGGAGAAGAGGAATTGTCACGCTCGACCATGAACGTGACGAGATTCGGCCCCATCTGACTTTGCATGCCACGTCCTTTACTCACCCATTCCGCCACAGACTCGGAATCATATCACCCTTTCGTGTTTGATTGTACTGTGAATTACTTTCAATCATGATATATTACTTTCCCTCTCCACTCTGTCAAGTGTGATTGCGAGAACATCACTTGCTTGCTGCGACGCGCTGGAATTGAACATTTAAGAACCCGTTGCCACCGATTGTATGACCCGAAACGTCACAACTTTTTCAGTGGGGGTGCAAAACGTGGGAAGTTCTCTGCACCCTCAGGATAAAATACAAAAAATCGAAAAAAAAGAGGGGGAGATGCATTAGTGTACTCTCCACCCATACCATAAGTCCGAAGACTGTAACTGCTGTTATTGAAGCATTAGGTCCGATTTACCTTGTTTTTTGCACTTTAGGTGAAATGATAGTATGCCAACCTTGGCATCGACGTCCATTCCAGTTCTCTCATCCAGCAAATATAGGTACAGAGATACTTCAGCGATATCCAACAGTCGTCAGCTCTCCGAGTTTACACAATTTAGACGGATGCCATGCCAAAGCAATTGGCGCGGTCTTCAGAAATCAATCATCTGGGATGACACGTGTACTCTGACCGGGACATAAAAGAGTCAACTCTGCGATATGTCCAGAGAATTTTGGGAGAAATGGCGCACGTTGTTACTGTCGAAGGGATTCATGCCCGCGGCTACTCGGCTGCCTGCAATCATGGCGCTCCAGTCAATGACGTCCCATTTGTGTGTACCAGCCAATTTCTGCTCTTGATGGATAGACCTCGCGGTGATCATGCGTTGGTGGGCGGTGTCCACCGCTGGCATCGGGCAGTTGAGTTCAGTGGTGAGGCGACGAATGTGCCTGGTTAAGAAACTCATGAGCATCAGAGGATGCAACGCAGAAGATGACTAACACAGAGTCTTTAATCCCCCCGTCGATAGCGAAACCGTTGGAACCGTCGAAGCGATCGTTTACCATACGTTCGCCATACGCAATCAAGCTAGTGTCTTTTTTAACAGAGGCAAGCAAGCTTCAAAGAAATTAAATGTTTACCCGGGAGCAGGCATTATATCTACGGCTTTAAGTTAGACACCGCAATAAAATTCACAAGGGACAAACCTTTGACAAGGTTGTATACAGCCTGTGCTCCGACTCCTGATTTCTCACCGAGAGTGAGTGTCTCGGCGAGTAGCTCGTTGGCACCCATGATCATTCCATTGCCGATCAGCTTCAGAGTGTGGGCTGAAGGCAAACAGATGAAGAAAGGGTAGTAAATGGTAGTAACGCGTGTGCGAAACCCACCTTTCTCAATATTTCCGCCAAGGTCGATGACCTTCCTGCCCACGCCGGGGACGGTGAGGTGGGCCACTTCTTTCTTGGATTGGTAGTCACCACTCATGGCAATCACGAGTTTCCCGGCGTCCGCTGCCATAGGAGGTCCAAAGACCGGAGATGCCACAAACCTGCAGTGGACGAAACTCGAGATGAGTCTGTCGATGTCCCCTGAGGTCTCTAGTGAACATCATGAATCCAGTTGTGGGAGGTGGTCACTTGCCAGCGAGGGTAGGATAGATCTTTCGCAAGTCAGATGACTAAATGGAGGGGTGTGTGAAGCAAACTCACCGTGCTGGTCTCGACAAAAATCTTTGCCTTCGCGGGTGGCGTTTCCTGGGTGTTGATCAGACGTGATCCACTGAGCCGTGGAGCAAACGCGATATACAGAGAGAGCCTTGGCGAACTCGTTGTACACGCTCTGTACGGCTGCATCGTTGGCAAGATTGGTAAAGATAACGTCACACTCTGTAGCCAATTGAGCTGGGCTCGAGGCAACTTTGACGGCCGAGGAACCGAGCTCGTCGACGAGTTTCTGCGCCTTGGATATAGTGCGATTATAGAGGAGGACGGGGCTCCCGTTTGACTGTGATCTGGGCGATGTGGCAATGTTACGTGCCATTAAGTAGCCCATGCCACCGAGGCCATACCATCCGATCTGGAGGGGATGGGGGCCAGCAAGCGGGGTGGTAGGGCGGGAGAAGGGAACTGCATCGGAAGACATGGAGAGGACGTCCGAATATCAGTCATGGGTGCAAGCCTTATATATAATCTACCGGTGAGCTAAATCTGAGCGGTTCGCAGGCTTTGGGCGCTGGGCCCGTGGCGTCATGACCGAAGATACAAGCGATCACGTGACAAGCGGACAGAGGTCACGTGGCCAAAATTCGAGTCGCAGCCTCGCCGTCGGAATCGCAAGGACTTGGACAATCGAGTTGGCCTCGGCGGTCGCTCTGTCGGGCACCACCATGCAACAGCTGGCATACCCCATCGAGCACAAGGGCACCCTCCTCCCAGGTCAGACAATATCCGTCAACAAGTACACTGTTCAGGTGGAGAGGTATCTCAGCCAAGGTCCACGAGCTTCGCCTTCCTGTCCCCATGTCTCAACACTCTTCTTCAGGTGGTTTTTCCCATGTTTATCTCGTCAGGACTGTCGTACCCGTGTATAATACGACCCATCATGTCCTAAAGCGTATTGCGGTGCCAAACGACACCTTGCTCACTGAGGTCAAGAAAGAGGTCGATATCATGGTGCGCGGCGTGATTATCACCTGCGCGCTATTGCCTTACTCCATGATATCAGAGGATCCTAAAGGGCCATCCCAACATCGTTCACCTTATCGACGCCGCATGGCATAGAATGTCCAATGGCCAATATGAGGTTTTCATTCTCATGGAATTCTGTCCAGGTACCTAGTGCTGTGCTTTGTTCATGGGATTCTCACTCCAGTCCCCGCCAGGCGGCGGTATAATCGATATGATGAACAGGCGGCTCAGGGAACGTCTTACCGAAGCAGAGATTCTTCAGATCTTTGTCGACGTCCTGGAAGGAGTTGCAGCCATGCACAACCTACGGCCAGCTTTATTGCATCGCGACCTCAAGGTAGAAAACATCCTTCAATCCTCCAGTACTTCATTCAAATTATGCGATTTTGGATCGGCAACACCGATCGTGCCCAGGCCACCCTCTTCCACTCAAGAAATCCGGGCGCTCGAAGCTGATCTTAACCGCTACACAACTCTTCAATATAGACCTCCAGAAATGATCGACCCATACCTCCGCCGGCCTATCGATGAAAAGTCAGATGTTTGGGCTCTGGGAGTGTTGCTCTACAAGCTCTGCTACTACACAACTCCGTTTGAGGAGCACGGTCCTTTGGCCATCTTGAATGTACAATACCGGATTCCACCATATCCAGTGTATTCTCCACAATTAAATGGGTTGATCGGTGTGTTGATCCCTTTACGCATCCTAACTCGACTAACTTTTCTATGTGATGTAGTGTCGATGCTCCGCGAGCACGGCACACAACGCCCATCTGTGTTTGAGCTCCTTACCCAGGTTCATCGCATGCGTGGTACCAAATCACGCTTTACCTATCAAATTGTACCACAGCAGCCCCTCTCACCACGGACCCTTCAGTCCCAGTCTGCCGCTCCACTTGATGACTTGGTGTCGTACCGTCCGTCGTCTTCAACCATGACCCAACGTTCCTCACCAGCGAAGAATTCTGGTATCCAAGCAAGAGACAAAGTACTGGAAGCAATCGCTCCTATGCGACGGGGACGTCCCTCTTCCTCCCATCAACAAGATCCTGTTCCCCCAGAAATATCTAATCCCCCCAATCCACCAAAGATACCGCCGGAGGCAACCAACCCCCCAAAGGTCGATCTGTTGAACGACCACTTTGGTGCAGAGGAAGATAATGCGTGGAGAACCATGAAGAGCAATGCACTAGGTGTTCAAGATATTGAGCTCCCCGCTCCTAGCAATGCTGCGATGTCCGCGTGGAAGCCAAAGGGCGCCGGGCGGGGCGAATTGGATGCCACCTGGGATGCCGAGTCGAAAGCAACCGATGCCCATCCATCTAGCACCACCTTTGGAGATAATTTTGCGGAGAGCCTATGGAAGACGTACGATCCTAGAAGAGTCACCTCCGGCGTAACTCTATTTACTTCGGCCGAGAAGACGACTCCGTCGAAAATCGCACCTCCTCTGGAGGGGTCCCGAACCACGAAACTTGTCATCACCAAGGGGAAAGATGCTTTTGAGGGTCTAGGCTTGTCATCTCCCACACAACTCGCACCAACGTTGGGCGAAGCACGCAAACTGCGGACTGGTCTAGCTGCGGTAAATGCCTATAATCGTCCTGCTGTTGTACATAGTCCGTCGCCGGCAGCGACTAGACCAAAGCCTACCTCTGGGAGCATAAAGCCATCGCCTTCACCACGCCCGTCGCTCACGCATACAAGCTCGTCATGGAAGACTGGCGCTGCTACCCATACTTTGTCCAGTTCAACCTCCACCACCACACCTGCGTTCCTTCAGATGAGCGATCTTTCTGCAGAGACACGGTTCCCATCTCTAGAAGAGTTGGATGCAACTATGGCATACTCACAGAAACCCGTCCGCTATACCCCGCAACCGGAACCTAACATCGGGAATCAGAACATCATTGATTTATCAGTCCCTTCGACTACAATACCCCTCCGCCCACAACTTCAGCGTTCGGTTGCGAGTTCTAGCACTCGTTCAGAACAAGTCACGAGGATTCCAGGCCATGAGACAGGGGAAACACGGAATCCTTTAGTGAGTTTGAAGGGCGGCGAAGGCATACCGTCGGCAAAACGTTCCAATAATCGTCCACCATCACGATCATCATTGAGACATACGCCCAATATTTCTTCCAACTCTTTGGAGACTCAGGACTTGGTTGACTTGACAAGTGATTCAGCCGGTGCTCTCTTGGCCCCGCAGAAGACTCGCGAGTACAAAGACTGGTTGACGGGAGATAATGACACCCTAGCATCGCCGATAAAGGACCGTGCAAATTCCGAAGCGAAAGCTCCAGACACCCCCGTATTACGCGAGTTCACGCATAGGCGCTCTTCATTTGTCGAAGAGAATTATGTCCACATACAATCGCCCCAAGAAGCCATCACCAGTCGACAAACGCCCGAACACACACGGATGTCTACAGCTCCCTCCTTGACCAGGAGAAGCTCACGAAGCTCGCGATCCAGAGAGCGCAAGCAAAGTATGAATCTGACTTCAAAAAATCTCGCGCTCCCAGGCCGACTCCCACTTGCCGCATCGCCTCGTTCTCCAAAAATCAGTCAGGATTCTCCTCTCGGGTTGGCCACTCGTCCTTCGTTTGAACAATCTTCTTCAGAAGACTGGAAGGCAGGGTCGACGTTGGCATCCCCACGAGATGGTAAAACGTCTTCAAGTGACGAGGAGACTCCTGAGGATGCTGTCTCATTTATGGCGTCCAAATCGGCAGCAAAGACATCCAGTCCGAGGCACAAAAGAAGGCAGAGCTCTGTGCATGATCTGGTTGACTTGTGGGGTGGCGGTGTTGTTCAGACAAGAGAGAGGCAGAAGGATGCTGGTCCGAGTATATCGACCGATTCTCCCCACGAAAAACTTCAGAGAAATCGATCCACTGCTATTCCTTCTGCAACCAAGTTCAATTCAGCTTCGCTCTTGCAACATCTACAAGCACCAAATTCCAGTGAGGTGCCACAATCACCGAGCAGGTCACCGAATCGGCGTTCTCCAACCTCCCACGTGAAGCAGATGTCAGCCGTGAATTCAGCTACCAGCACGCCGCCAGCTGCCTCTCGGGGCCGCCCACAATCATTGTTCGTGTTCCCAGTGTCGAAATCTACTTCTGATGGGAAATCGGACACCCCTGCGACACCCTCTGGTCTGTCAGTACCCCAAGACGGCTCTCGTGCGAGCGGTTCCAGACGATCATCAATAACAGACATGGTCCAGAAATATGAGGCCATCGGGAAAGTCGCACCCGCTGGTCCCTCTCCCTTCTCAAAATCAGCCACAGCACTGGGAGTAACGCCAGTAACGCCAGGACGCGCCTTGCAACAACCGCCACATTCTCCGATAACCCCCAAATTCTCCCCGTCCCGAGCCGCCCCTACCTCTGCTGATGTTTCAGCGGCTGTTGATGCGGATAAACGCCAAATGTTGCACAACCCAAGGCCTGGCTACACTAGACCCATAGAGGATGCTTCTGGAGGCCAGGCTCTGGTGTCAGGGTTACCCACGTCGACATCCAGCATGTTGTCGCACAGTACATCCCAGGGACTCGTAGAGGATCGGCGCTCTCCTTCACCTGAAAAGCCTTATCAGGGCGTCGGTAAACTCATTGACCAATGGCAAAGAAAATCGGAAGAGGCTCTGCGTGGTCCCACACCTAGACGGGCGTTTGCCACGAAACGAGCCGGTCTCGTCGGTGGTGGTGTTAGTCGGGATAATTGAACTTTACAAGACAGTGTATTTTCACAGGGACTATCGTCTTTTATCTACTATTCATAAGACAGATTCGGATGAATGCAGAGTCGGTAAAATATTTGGTGACCATTTGCTCAGAACCCGAGATTGATCTCAACCTGTAGAGATGTTTGACTCGATCGTCCGATAGCCGAATGCAGACGCACCTCTCCAACGCGTTGTTCTACCTCAGCAGCAAAATCATCCACAAATAACTGGAACGCCTCTTGGACTTCCCGTGGCCCGCATTCAGTGCATTTTAAAGACGCTATCTTTCTCTGCGCATCACCCACAAGCTTTGGGTCCTTCACCGTATCTGAGAAAGGCATTCTTGACAGCGCATTTCCTGCCTTTCTCATGTAATCCAGCCACCAAGTGTGCACCGACATCTCTTCCTCCCGACCCCTTGAATACGTCCGAGACGGTGAGTCTCTGATTGTGGTGTACCCCATACAACGTCCATCATTGTCGCACCCAAACAAGGGAGCCACGCGCGAATGGTACACAATCCACGTATGATCGTCTGCCAGAGAACGCGCAGTGGTCACGCATTCCTCCCGATACATCAGGAGGCAAGACAGCGACCTGTCGGTAAATTCGTGCTCGTAGGTGCGCAGCGACGGGAGCACCAGCGTATGCTTCGCCGCCAACAGCGCAGCCTCGCGGCGCTCGTATCGACACGCAAGGGCATAGACTATGGCGGGGTCCTCGCGGAGAAACACCGGGTTCCCGAGTTCCGCCACCACCGCGTTGTGGAGGTTACCCATGCCGTATTTTGTTGCCGCCTCGAGGACGGCTGGAAGCGCGGGCACGGGCATGCTCTCGATCCTGAATTCTTTCCCAGTGAGGCTTGCTGAGTGGCAGATGGAGAGGATGTGTTGGAGAATGTTGCTATCCTCCGGCAGGTCGACTACCAATCGTCCATCCTCGTGGACTTGGGTGCCATCTGACGTCTCGGTGATGGGTTGTGGCAAGGTGAACATGTCACAGAAGACGGTGGAAGATATCGAGAGAATGGATTTCCAAGTGTAAAATGTCTTTCCATCAGATGAGCGAAGGATAATATCGGAGGTGGGCTGTGTCGAGTCGTTTTGCATGATAATGGAGTTGTCTCCTAAGCCGGGGATAGGAGTGTACGGTTGCGCAGCGGTGATGTTGTGATTGGTCACTACAGGCCTAACAGGGCAGCAGCCAAGTTGCAAGTGTATCATTCAATTCACGTTCACATCAAGTCCATGGAAAAAGAAACGTCTCGCACCATTGTGAAATACCATTGCGTTCTCGGAATCGACATGGATGGACTTCAGTCCCCCAGGCATGGCCAGCCCTGCAAGCGATGCGCGTAAAATATCGCAGTTCCGTATGATAAACACCCGGGCCCTCAAAATCCAAGCACGATCTTAACTTACAGAAGAGATGTTCAGCCCGCACTTCTGATACTGTGACGGGCCTCTGCGACATGGCGATCCACCTTGGAAAATTTGTTCAGGAGATATCGGAAGGCTTCCTCGACTCCGATGTTCTGCATCGATTGCATTTCGGTATCTCTGTCAGAATAGCGTTCACGACTTCGTCATCCTTACTGCATCACCACAGCTGGGCATCCTCTGCAGTGTACACCTCGCCCCCTTCTGGTAGTCGATCCGCCACTTGTGCACCGACACAGTGTTCAGTGTTACGCAGACATGATCTGGATACGATCGGATCCTCGTCGATTCTCTGGCCCCTTTTCACCCAAACGGGGGTGATATTGATGAATGATACACGGTCCATGTTGAAGAAAAGGGAAGAGATGGAAAGGAGTATCTTCCACTGAGTGTGAAATTGTGCCTGGTCAAGGGAGGCGTAAACCTGGACGACGATACGAGCCTTTGAGACGCCTCCCAGCGTGCACTGCCAGTGGTAATGTGTCTCATCTCCCGAGCGGCGTGACGGCGTCCGCACTGGCACGTTTCCAAATAATATAAAGGTGTCCTGCACTGGCTACTCCTGACTGGACCGTCGACGCTGTGGAACTTCGGGACCGTCCAGCCACCACCGTTCAGCTCCGATCTCCAGTGGATCGACTGCGCATATGTTCTGTCCATGATCGGTTCTCCGCACTCCAAGTCGAAATATTCGATGGCGAACTGTCCTATGGACACGTGATCACCTGAGGGAGAAAATTGCCCTGTGTTTCGTTCACTGGCAGCTTTCGACAATTACTGACGTGGCAACGATGAAAACCTCTGGGAAGTGACGGCGTTATTGCCATCAAGTTTCAGACATGGGCATTATATACAATCTACACCTGCAGGACGACCTTGACAGGAAATACCAAAGTCTCCAGGCCGCTCAAATATTTAAAAAGTGTGGTATTCCCAGATGGATTTAACGGCGAAGTGGGTGAAGTCCTTGAAAATAGCTTAGAATCCCAGATAGATCTCAACCTGCAAGAGGTTTGTTTAGGTTAGTCACCCGAGTGTAGGCAGATGCTAACACACCTCTGAAATGCGACGTTCCACCTCGTCAGCAAAATCATTCAGGAACGACTGGAACGCCTCCAGAAGCTGTTGTTCAGTCGCACTGCAACAGATTGAACCCGACTTTATCCGTCGCATAGTCTTATCCACGAGCTTTGCATTCTTCACCGTCTCTGGGAAGGGTGACACCTTGAGTTCGTCCCCTGCATCCTTCATGTAATCCAACCACCATCTGTGCCCCACCATCTCTTCCTCCCGACCTCCTGGATATTTCTGAGACGGTGGGTGTCTGATTTTTGTTTGCTTCGGCGAACCACAGTGGCACTTAAACAAGGGTGCTATGCGCGAATGGCACACAATCCACCTATGGTCGCCTACCAGGGATAACGTGGCAGTCATGCATTCCTCCCGATAAATCAGGAGGCCAGACAATGACTTTCCATCATGCAACTTTTGGAGCTCATCCCCGTATCTATCTGGTGTCGGTAGAGCCAACATATGCTTCGCCCCCAGTAGCGCTGCCTCGCGGTGCTTGTGTCGGCATGCGAAGACATAGATGGTCATGGGATCTCCACCGTATCTATGCGGCGTCAGGGCTAAGGTGTGCTTTGCTGCCAACAGGGCCGTCTCGCAGCACTCGTATCGACATGCGAGGGCATAAACACTTGCAGGATCTTCGTGGAGAAACAGTGGGTTCGCGAGCTCCCTGAGAATCGCATTGCGAAGGTTTTCCATCTTGTATTTCGTCACCGCCTCGAGAACAGTTTCGAGGTCGCGCACGAGTAAGCTCTCGATCTTGATATGCTTTCCGCTGAAACTGGGTGGGTAACAGAAGGAGAGGATGTTTTTGAGGGTGCGGGAGTCCTCTGCCAGGTCGATGACCAGATATCCATCCTGGTGGCCTTGGGTGTTATCTGAAGCCTGGGTCGGTGTGGTTGGCTGTAGGAGGAACATGCTATTGAAAACAGGGGAAGATGAGGAGAGGATGAATTTCCAAGTGCAGAATGTCTTTCCATCCGATGAGCGAAGGATGATATCGGGAGCAGGCAGAGCCGGGTTGCTTTGCTTGGTGATGGAAATGCAAGTCATGTCTCCTCATGGGCAAGAGAAACTTGGAGCTAATATATGAGACCACCAGTCATCACTGGTCGTCCTTCAGATGTCAGATGTCAGGTCTGACATCTGAAGGACGACCGGTGACCTGTCAAATATTTGACAAGAAAACATTGTTTCGTGGCGGTAACAGGATGATGCTGACTCGGCCCAGGGGGCCATTCGGTTTCCTCCTGTTATGGGATGGGTAAGTATGCATGGCTCATACAGTGGGGCAGTGGGAACTAGTATTGAGTAGTAAGTCCAAGGTACTGTAGTCGCCTATTAGTAGCTCACAAATTATTAGAGGCCATGCGACCCGAGTCAGATGGAACGAACTTGAGGTTCTGGCAGGACCCGCAGTTTCCGGGACCCAGAGAGCATGTGCAGTGATCAAACGGATCCATCTGTCAACCACACGTAGTGCTGTATGCTCAAGATGGAGTCTCTGCCATTCACGTGGGGTCAGTGCATCCAGAGTGTTTCAACCCCTGGCAATGCCAACACTAACTCAGACTCGCTACTAATAGTAGCAACCCACCAGCCTGTGAGCATGCAACTGAGGCCATGGTATTGACACCAACATGGGCAAGGCCCGTGCGCACACTAGTGCTAAGACCCTGAGGTGAGGATAGCTACTATGCATGCCCACTAGTACGGCCAAATGGTGTCACGGCACCGCAATGGCAGCAATGATGGGCGAGCAGCGCAGGAGGGCCCACTAAACGGTCTGGTGACCGACTCGTCATAGACGGGCTAGTCACCAGACTACCCACTAAGGGGTTGGGTCGATGAACCCTTTCGAGGGTGTCTTCTTGGGAAGAGCCAATGATCGCAACCCATTGAGGTACACCTTCTAATACCAGGAACGAGAATGACGGTAGTAAACCTTGTCACGTTTGAGATGATAGTCCGTGTCAATGAGTTCCCCTCGGGCTGACACTTTGAAATTCAATTGTCGGTACCAAAAGTCAACAGAAGTTGCTTGTTTAGAAAGGCCTTCTGATGTTTCGTATGTGAGATTGTGCAGAAATTCAGGCTGGTTTTTTTTTTTTAGTGACGAGCTGCATGCTGATATGGAATTACATAGACTAATCCATGTTCTAGTCGTCTACTGTGATGGTGTTGCTGGTTTCTGGAGAATGCCACCAGGGGTCGTAGTAAGGTGTGTCCTGTCGTCGTTGATGTAATTCAAGCTGGGTCACGACAATTGAACACCACGAAACAGCATGATGTATTTCAACCAAGGTTATTGTCTTCTTTCTACTCAGTACAAATCTACAAGCGAGACAGATGATTCGGATGGAAGCGAAGTCGCTGGTGTCTTGGGTAATAGCTTGGAATTCCAATTGATCTCAACCTGTAGGGATATTTGGATCAGAGATTATTTGGTAGGCGAATGCAGACGCACCTTTGCAATGCGACGTTCTATTTCACCAGCAAAGTCATCCACGAACGACTGGAATGCTTCTCGGAGCGGAAGTGGTTTACCACATCGTTTAGATGATATACCTTCCCAGGCACAATTCAGGAGCTTTCGATCTTTCACTGTATCTGGGAAAGGCGATATCTTCAGTGCGTCTCCCGCCTGCCTCATGTAATCCAGCCACCAGGTGTGTACCGATATTTCTTCCTCTCCGCTTCCTGGGTCCTTGGGCAGCGGATATCTCACTTTGGTCCACGTTTGACAACATTCAAATTGGCCGCGCTTGAACAAGGGTGCGATACGCGAATGGTACACGATCCACGTGTGGTCGTTTACCAAGGAACGCACGGCAGTCATGCAGTCCTCCCGATACAGCAGAAGGCGGGGCAATGCCGTGCCATCGTGGATCTCCTCCAGTTCATGTTCGTATCTTTGCAACATTGGCAGCGCTAACGTATGCTTTGCCGCTGACAGCGCTGCCCCGCGGAACTCGTGTTGACATGCGAGGATGTAGATGGACATAGGATCTTCGCGGAGAAACACCGGGTTGGCGAGTTCCTCGAGAATCGCGTTGTAGAGGTTCTTCATCTCGTATTTTGTCGCGACATCGAGGATGGTTTGGAGCTCGCCTACGGGGAGGCTCTCAATCCTGAATTGTATCCCGGTGAAACTATATGGATAGCAGAGGGAGAGGATGTGTTGGAGGATGTGGGCGTCCTCTGCCAAGTCAATAATCGGACATCTATCCTGGTGGACTTGGGTGTCACTTGAAGTTTCCACGATTGACCGTGAAGCGAACATGCTGTTAAGAACGGGGGAGGACAAGGAGAGAATGAATTTCCAGGTGCCGAATTTTTTTCCATCTGATGAACGAAGGACGATATCGGGAGGGGGCAGTGTCGCGTTTTGCATGGCAATGGAAATGAGAGTCATGTTTTCTCGATGGGCAGAGGAAGGTGTGTTCCCATTGGGTGGGTGAAGGATGATATTAGGAGAAGGTAGTGTCGGGTCGTTCTGCACGGTGAGGGAAGTCTGAGTCATGTCTTTTCGAAGAGCAGAGGCAGGGGTCAATATTTGAGGTCATCGGTTTCCTTTCAGACGTCAGATCTCAGACAAAAAATCATTGTTTCGCCGGCAACGAGATGCAGTGTGCTATATTCGGTCGCGTCCTTCAACTGGAGATAGACAGTATCTGCAAGTGGAAGGAGAAACATCCTGTGTTACTGCAAGACGTCACATTACCAGCGTTCAATTCAGAATGATCGGCCGTGACGAATACAATAGCCAGCTTTTCCTTTTTTTTTTTTTTTTTGAAGGCAAGAACGCACAGTGAAGTCCTGCCGAAAAACAGTTAGCTTTAATTCTGAGTTTGATGTTAACCTGAAGAGATACGCTTAGCCTGCACTTCCGCCAATAGGTGAAACACAAACGGACCTCTCCAATGTGACTCGGACTCGGCGGACAATCAAACACCTCAGAAAGTCTGTTCATGGGAAATTGTAATGTTTCTTAGACTTCCGGTGCTGTGTAGTATTTATTGCATCTCAAAACGACGTTCACGAGTTCGCCATCTTCGATTATATCACCGAGGGGTCTCCTGTAATGCGTATGGACGATTATCGTCCAGTACTGTAGATCCCCTTCTCTTTCCCCCCCAAACGTGGGTGGGGTAGATGAACTGTGTCAGACCCATATATGATTTTCCATCAGAGAGCATGTAGCTGAGATGCACTTCAAGTTCTTTTTTGTACAAGAGAAAGCTACCTGTATTCTTTGCATGGACGTCTTCTCATCTCGGGACGTAATTGGTATACGGTGTCATCGTAATTTGCTTGGCCGCCTTGCACCGCTTGCCGACATGCGGAGCGCAACATTTTATGGACTGTTCGCGGATAGACAACGGAATTGTAAGCTCTCCGAGAGCAGCTTGAAGTGTTGTTTTTCTGCTTTGTGCCGTTGTTATGTCGATAATTGGACCGTGAACTTGAATCACTTTGAAGCGTCTGGCTAGGGTAAGGCGAACATGCTGCAACTCGGAGAAAAGGCAAGAGATGGAGAAGACCATCGTCCCGTGCGGCATCATCAGGAGAGGGCTGGTTCGCATCATCGTGCGTGATGAAGGGCTGAGGCAGATTGTATCATGGGTCAGCAACGTTGAGAATCGGCACCTTCTACCTTGGTCTCACAAGGTTTGCAAATCCGTCTGAGGAACAGAACATTTGGTGCCATTACAAGACAACATACTGGCTGCGTCTGGCACGTTTCAGCTAATAGGACCGGGAGGGACATACCGTCCTGTACGGATCCCAATCGAATCACCGGCAATTGGCATCCCGTGCCGAATTGCACAGACCATCGGGTCACGGCGTCCGCTCACCATCGTCAACTTCCGCGTCAAAAACGTCGGCATCGGAACCCGGACGACAATGTGAGCCGCCAAACGCCTCCCGCGCAGCGTCTCTCCCTTTTCCAAGCTGCCACGAATGCCCATCGGCCTTGTTTCCCCGAACGAGCTCAGTGTCGCCAGCAACACCAAGCTCGAGCGCAACGGCGTCTGCACGCGCCAAATTGGACTGGTTCGGGTGGATAAAGATGTTATCGGGTTTTGACCTCGTGCGGCGATTCTTCCGAACGTGGCGCCACGCGGAACGTGACGGGGTCCTTAAAAGGGGTTCCTCGACACTGCGGAGGGGTGACCTTTCGCTCAGCTCCTCGGTGGATCGATCGAGCACACGCACTGTCTCTCCGAGTTAGGTTCCTCGTACTCGAAATATTCGATGGCAAACTGTCCTATGGACAGCGTGAGCACCTGAGGGGGGCAAGTTGGCAAAGTCAGGAAACCAATATTGCGGTGCGCTTCGACGATGGGCTCGGCTTACGACGACGGCGATGGCTCTAGGAAGCAGTGTCATGATCGAGTTTCAGGTGACGGCGGAAATACGCACCCCAGCTGGTTCGACATCGCTATGAGCATATACAATCTACGCACTGGTCTGCCCTGACAAGAAAGAGCCATGTTTCGAGAACGCTCACAATCTTAAAAAAGTGACAGATCCATAGACAGAACTTTTCCAAGCTGCAGCCGCAAGCCGCAAGTGCCGCACGGACTTTGGCTGTACATTTTTATTCAGGATGACAGTCAGAAGCCTACCCGGAGGTGGTTCAGCGAGGGACGATGCAACAGATTGAAGGGGGGGACATTACCTCTCTGAAAGGCATATTACGGCGATGACAATGGCGCTCAGGATGAACGACCAGATTGATCGCAAACGCAGGAAGCGGAAAAGAATGTGTTCGCCAAGGAAGTCAAGATGGAGGTAGTCTACCCAGTCCTCCATGATCGATTCCCCGTCCAACTGCGCACAAAAGTTATGGAGTGGAGCTATAATTACGTCATACATTATTGCGTTCCTGTTTCACTTGTCCTAATTCAGCTGCTTCCCTGGCCTTCTGTTCTCTCCACTCGCACGACGCATGGAACTCGCATGTGCTGAGGAGCGTCAGTATGCAGCTGATACACTGAACGGCAACTTACAAGCACCGGTTCGTCTGGGTGATACCCACGCCCCTGGCAGGTCGCACACCAAACCACCACTGCAGAACGTCATCGAGGTGCGCATCGAGCTCATCGTTGTTCATTTCAAACTCCTTCGTGCCGATGATGGGTGATAACTCAGCGGTGGATCCCTCCTGTGCTCCCGTCGTGGATGTGGCCACGACTGGTGTTGCTTTATCAGACAGGGTATCATCTGTGTTGTATATTGGCATCAATGTCGAGTTTGGCATTTCAAGCATGAATTCTTACCGCCTGTTTGTTGTAAGATGTTTGCCGGCCTTTGCGCAGATGCCCGGTGAGCACAGGTCAGCAGTGACTCTTGGATTGCCCAAGCTAGCGCGGGGTCGGTTGGCCCCGATTCCGGTGGAGAAATGAGGGTTTCCCAGAGGGTGGATGTGCAACCAACGAACGAAGGCCCAGCTTGCTTGACATTCTGCGACACATGTTGAGCAACCCGGCCGGCCTCTTGGTACCCAATCTCAACAAGGCTCTCTTGGATGGCGTGCGCAAGGTCGGCTTCCTCTTGAAGCACAAGAGCTTCGAGGGGATCATCTACGTATACAGTGTTGGTAGGATTTTGCTTTCCTTTCTCTTGCTGCTGTCCTACCAGAACCGCCCGACGATAGATGATTTGCAGCTGCTGACTGACTCCTAAGAAACCAGGTCTTTTCTCTTGAACGATAGATATCCACTCAGAAACCAAGCTCTCGAGATTTACATTGGAGTCCATAGTATCTACCTGTCGTTGGCCGATGTCCTGCAAGAACTTGGCCGAGAAGGGTTTCGTGGGACTGAGCCCTAACCGACTCCACAGGAGATTGAAATCGAATGTGTCAGGTTCGAGAAGAGTGGAGAGCATACGATGGTACATCATGAGCTGTATGCGGGGTGAAAGGGAATCTGCGTCCGGAGGTACGTTTGGGGCCCGGCGTGTCTTGTAATCGATGATCCGGAGCTCGTACAAGTCAGCATGTGCGCAAGGCGGTACTAATTGAGATGGATCAGTTGAACTGGTGGCGGATGCTTGGGCCGACACATCCGGAAGATGTTGCAACGTCGGGGATGACACTAGTCTCTGTCTCTTCTTTGGTGGGGAGCACGTCGGGGTGGAACCCAAAGAGCCGACTCGATTTTGGTTGGCTTGGCCCTGGCTCGCTTTAGTCAGGAGCACCTCGTCCTTGGAGATAGTTGAGCACAGAAGGTACTAACAAATGGCGGATTGCTCACGATGACGCCGAGCACGATTTGGCCATGGGTGATCACAAACACGGGCAATTCCCTCTGGCGGCTCAATAAGAGGGCGGACAAGGGGAGGGAGGGATGGTTACCGTGAGGCCTTTGGAGACCAGTTGATTGAAGCCACCGATGAGCTGTATAAGGCTGGGGAGCATGAGAGACCACGCGCGCACAGGGGGAAGCGACAGACCGAAGGCCAAAGCGCTCCTCCTCGGAGGTGGGACGCACGACGACCTTGTCCGGGGTGAGCTCTTCTTCCAAGGCCTTGTGTACAGACTAGCTGGGAAGATGAGAAACGACGGGATGGCGGGGACGGCCGAGCCAACCTTGCCGCGTCGGAGTCTGCGGTCGTTTGCGTGGGCGACTTGGTGATGGACGCGTATCTGTTTTCCGGTTCTTGACACGAAGGAGACGGGGCGTTGCGGCAAGGGTTTGTAGCGTTTTCCGTAGAGGCCGTACTCGTGCTGGAGCTCGCACCTGGGGGGATGTGGTGGGAGGGAGGCCCAATTGGGAGAGTGCTTACCAAAGTGGGGAGACGAGGTCCGTGACGGAGAGAGACTTTCTCTGCGAGCGGAAATGGCGGTAGGGGCTGTCTATCTGCACGGCGGGGCCACCGTGTCCGCGGGCCAGCTGTGCGTCGAGGAGCGCAAGGTCGTCGACAGTGAACTCTGAAAAGTCGTAGCTGTCGAACTCGTCGGGCTCGTCGGGGAACATGCCGGGTGCCGCGGAGAGCGAAAGTGGGAGTCGTTCGACTTGACAGTAATTCGGTTCGATCGCGTCTGCTTGCTCGTCCATGGTCGCCCGCTCATGTTCGTGACCGCGCTCGTCCTCGCCCTCGTCCTCGCGCCCCTCGTCCGTTCCCTTCCCCC